>VKHH01006517.1:0-18374 GCA_015144975.1 Epipyxis sp. PR26KG
GGATAATAGTTATTGGAAGATTTTAATGGTAATGCCATCACTCCACTCGTTTGTGGATAATTTCTATGAGCAGGATTAGATTTTGGAAGGGTTTTCACAATAGTATTCGTATAAGGATTCCACACAACGCATTCAGTATCAGCCATAACAAATATATTACCATCAGGCAACACGTATGCGAAAGAATAAAGAACATTCTTTTTTGTTGCTGTTTGTTTGAGAAAGTCGAAGTTGTATTGAACCATATTCGGATTGGGATAATATTCATATGTGGGATTGTTAGCTGCATTTTGCACTGATGAAGATAATGCACCACCCAATAGTAAGAGATTACCAGCAGGCAAAGTAATAACTGTACCATACCAACGATAAGAAGCAGATTTGGTAAAACGCTCAATCCAAGAGGTGCCATCATACACTTTCATGTATTCCTTCTTGTCCGCACCAGTCGTTTGTCCAGTCATGACATATTTACCATCACTTGTAAATGCACCACTGCTACATCCAGGCTGACCAGTCGAGAGTTTAATTGTACGGACACTTCCAGTTAACAAATCAATTTCAGTAGTCATATCGGTTCCTTGAGGATAGACCTTTTGGGGATCAGGTTCTCTTCTGTTAACACAATGCATTTTAGTAGGAGATGCCAAAAACAAATGAATCGCAGGAATCAATGTGTTCGCAAAAACTTCGAATGTACCTCCAATATTAGCAGCAAGGTTAGGGTTTGATGATCGACGAAGATAAAACTGTGAAGAATAATTTGTCGGAATTTCAGACACAAATGAATCAACAGAAGCCGTATCTGTGTTGAAATGGTCTTCTCCCTCACGGGCATCATCTACAAAATAAAACATTTATATTGCATATCAGTAAATGGTGCAATTTAGTTGGGAGAAACAATCATAACTTCCAATTAATTACAGTACTTCTCACTTAATGTACAGTATGTTAGAAACCTGTGTGGATATGCGATGATGTTATATTAAAGTTATACAGTAAAATATCTCATACCTGATAGAGTAATGGTTGATAGTTCTTCACCATTAGCCAAAATATTGTGCTTAATTAGAGAAAATAGTATGCAAAGACTTGGCAAATACACAAATTTCATCTTTATTAATTGATTCGCTAGAAATAATATATAATAATAATAATTATTATTTTCCAACAACGGAAAAACCGGAAAAACCGGAAAACAAGAAAAAATCCGTTGAATATGTTTTGCTGGAAAAAATTCATAATGAGCTTTTATTTTTATTTTCGCAGGTCACATGTAATATTTTTCTATTAAAGTTGTACAGATAACAACACACCAACACCTGGTACCGGACTATTTCAGATACTGTATGATATACTGTATATAGTCGCGCAACCAGACACAATAATTCAACCGATCCGATTTTTGATTATAGATTGATTAGAAACCAGGCACATGTATCTACTGTAGCATTAGAAACCGAACTGTCTATTCAGAAGTTAATAAAGTGTTGTGATTGTTGTGCATTCAATAATATGTCGAGAGATTTCAGCCATCAAAATAAAATAAAAACGTATTGGTTGAATTGCGACGTCGACTAACTTACTACCGTCTAGTGCCGTATTCAAGACCGGCGCCATATTTAAGACCACCCCAAAATTTGTCAAAACCAAATTATCCGGCAGAGAAACGTTAAAAAAATTATTTTTGAAAACCAAATATAAGACCACACTAAATATAGTGATTTAAACAAATATTTTAAGTTTTGACCCTTAATTTTATCATATTAATACCCCCCACCACTTAAGAAAATATTATTGTTGTGATTGAAACAAACGAGTATAATCAGCCAATTATTCTAATATGCAAAAGAAGAATTATTTATGATTTTTTGTCTTTCAGTTTTTTCATTCATTTATACAAATTTTACGATAAAATTCATTCATTCATTCATACAAATTCAGTGATGTCAAATACTTAGACCACCCATTAATTTCGCTAAGCCAAATACTAAGACCACTCCCGAATTTTGGTAAAAACCCATATTATATGGCCGGTCTTAAATATGGCACTACCGGTAGACGATAAAAAGGTTTTTATCATATTTAGAACTGCGCTCAGACTTTACATATATTATGTGTTGTCCATTCAATATCAGGGGGGTTAAAATGGCCTATTGTTGAGATCAAAGCATCAATCATGATATCTACAAATGTCTTCAACTAATACACAAAGAGTAGAATCTTCAAACTCTTTTATCTTTACATTCTTTTGTAGAGGAATTGTTCTCAAAAGAACATTTACTTTTCATCACTTCAAAATAAGAAATAGCTCCAGAAAATAATTATTGCTTCTTATATTTACATCATCATCATCACTTTCTTCTTCCATTTCATTACTAAATTTACATTTAATTATAACTATATTTAATTAACATCACTCAGCTAGTATTATAATAATAATTTCATTTTATTTTGCACCAACAATATAATAATTCATAATAACTTACAACTTGTGAAACTAAAATATATTTCTTCTCACTTCATAAACAGTTCTGGCAAATCATTACTAGCATTCCACTTAAGAATAACATTTGATTATCGGAATGAACGTTATGCTGTTACAGATCATTATTTATTTGCGCCTCCAGCTAGAATTTGCGACGTCATACAGCATCGAAGACCATCATAAAAGATTTACTTGTCATCACTTCATAAGAAATAGTTCCAGAAAATTATTATTGCTTCGCTTCTAATATTTACATCATCATCATAATCACCATCCTCCGGTTCTTCCAGATTCATTTCAAAATTCTTCAATTGATGATCTGTAATATCATCTTCGTTCTTCTATTTTATTAACAACATTTAAAGTTAGTTAACATCATTCAACTATTATTATAACATTTTCATTTTGTTTTGCACCAACAATATAATAATTCCTAACTTATTAACAACTTCATAACTTACTTCTTATATTTCTAACATCATGATTATCACCATCCTACTGTTCTTCTTGCCATGATGTCCTTCACTCCGACGAATGACACTTCGCTCAATTTGCAAACTTTGAACCATATCCAAAATTCTTTCAATAATTGATTATCTGATGTCTAAACATTCTTCCACGAAATAAATTAAATCATCATTTGATTATTTATAATATCATCTTCTTTCTTCTATTTCATTAATAACATTTATTTAATTAACATCATCATTCAACTATTATAACATTTTTATTGTATTTTTCACCAACAATATACTGCAATATAATTCATAACTTACAACTTGAGAATTAAGAATATCTTACTTCTCACTTCATTAACGGTCGGTTATGGCAAATCATTACTACCATTCCCATCATAAAAGCATTATATTAAAAAGAAGTATACTCCTGTTCTCTTGTATACCTTTCACTTCAAATTAAACCACCGCATTTTTAATTCGCAAACATTGAGCAATGATGATCATATCCAAATCCTTTTTTAAATTCTTCAATTGATTTCATGTTGGTACATTCTTCCACGAAATTAACTACAGGAATAACATTCAATAATAAATGATATTTTCATTCTGATTAATTAATAATATTCAAGCAATCAACAAGTAAATGCGCAAGTAAAGTATAATTCATATAAAACAATAAATAAAAATATTTAGAATTTACAGTATATAGTACATAGATACTACTTCAATCAATATAATTCTTCTGAAACAATAATATACTATAATTTGAATTACCCTTTTAATAAAAACATTGCATTCTAAAAAATATCTTATCTAACTTTAACCATCTATCTTCTTACAATATCAAAAAAACTTCCAATCAATCAACTTAAACTTCATAACTTACCAAAAATAATCCTCCAGCAACAATATACCCTATATAATTTAATTTTTAACAAATATTTTAAATTAATAACCTAACACAATCTACTTCTTTATTAACAATCTACAGTACTTCACTAATAATAATAGTAACAATCCGATCATCCGATCTAATAAGTTAGTTCGTATCCACACGATACGCTAACTTACGATGCTGCTGATTTTTTAATAAACGTTGTACCAAACCAACGAGAGATCTCCAATCTCTGGCCAATAATATGGCGAGAGATTTCAGACTAAAAATTCAATGCACATAAAAAATAAAAACGGATCGCCGATCGGTTGAATTACGACGTGGAGATCAGTTTTTTTTGTTTTGTTTTTTTGTTCAAACGTTAAACGTTTTTAAGTATATATTGGTAAAACAACATAACTTATTAGTTACAACATAAAATGTTTAAACACACAATTCTAGAATTTTAAATTAAATAATTGAAGTGTCAGTCAGAAATAAAAAGACCGTGCGTTTTGTAATAGGGTGTAATAATCCAGATTCTATTAGTCATATTTCCTGTAAAACTTAAATAAATAACATTCTTTAATTAATTGATAATTATATTTATAATAGTATAATAGTATATCAAAGAATCACAATGAAAACGTATAGTTTGCAGTTATTTGCCAATATCTTTCTCATTGTTGTTCAAGGATATCTTCAGCTCAATCGAATAACTCAAAATAGGAGAGCATATTTCAATAGTGCTATCTTTCAGAATGATTGTGATGATGATATGATACTGCGAAAAGTTGACAAATGGGCTTGCATTAAAAATTGTGGTGCATGTTGCAAGCTGGGTCCGTTGGATTCAAGACCTGATTTAGCAGAATATTTAACCCCAGTTGAGTTTGAAAAGTATTCGTCAATGATTGGTGAAGATAATTGGTGTGTGCACTTCGATCAAATTAATCGATTGTGTACAGTTTATGAAGATCGACCCGAATTTTGTAAAGTTGATGCGAAAAAATATGAAGAAATGTTCGAAATTGAAGAAGATGAGTTAAATGTAAGATATTTTTATTTGTAGTTTAAAAAAAATATACCAGTCATCTTGTTGACTCAACTTAATATTTTTGGTTGATCGCTAGGAATTTTGTGCATTTTGTTGTCGTGAACAAATATCTGACGTGTATGGTGAAAAGTCAATAGAAATGGATCGGTTCGAATCTGTCCTTGAAAAGATACAATGAATTCGATCTGTTATTGTATTTTCTTAACCCAGGAGACTATGTTGATAAGTTACAGTAAACTATTAAGTTAGCTTATTGATTTTATTCATAAGCTACTGTACTGTTATTGAACTTAACATACTTTTTACTACTTAATAAAATAGAAAATTTTAATATTTATTTTTATCCATGCATGTAGTGCAAAATCAATTTGATTCATGTTTGAAATTCAAGTTTGTACTCATTCCAAACACTTTTATATTATCTAACATTATGGTTTATCACATCAAGTAACTACGCCTGTTTCTTCTCTGGTCCGCACTTTCTTGCCGATTTCCTATTTTCTCTCTTTTATGCTGAGAATTTATCCACTGATGTAAACAATTTGGAAATGATGGGTAAAGCATGCACATACAGTAAGTATGACAGGAAATGGTGTGGATAGAAAAAGGTTTGAAAAAAGTGGTATACAACTTAATGAATGTATGAATGAAAGAAACATGGTTTGGGGGGGCTTCTTTTTAGATGACGTATATATCTAAATCTGCTGTAAACTGTGAGTTCGGAGAACTGTAACTGGTATTATTTGATAACAATTGAAATCTTAATTATTCAATCAGTTACATCCAGTTTTAAATGCAGAAGTTTGCATTTATGTTTGTGGCGAGCTTAGTTTTGGCTGTCGCACTGAAACAAGATTCCTTCCATTCTGTTCCAGTCGCACTAAATAAACAAATGAAAATAATACAAAAGGTTATTCCAATCGGAGCAATTGCAATATCGATTACAAATATATTAAATCCTACTAAAGTATCAGCCAATAGCAAAATAATGGACGGAAAACTGGAATACATGCCAGCATTGCAAGGACTGGACTATGGAAAGGTATGATTTTGATATTTACAGTATCATAATAATTTTGTGTTTAATTTTTATATGATAACAATGAATGACATGTTTTTGTTTAATGATTATATGATAATAATGAATGAGATGTACAAATACCTGTATGTGGAGTGTTATATGGTATATTGGATTCGTCCATTAAGTTTAGTCATTGACTCACATAACAACCCTCAATTGCATAACGAAACGATAAAGATAATCGGATCACATTTCTTTTTGTTGATAGCCAAGAACTTATTATCCTGATTATACACAAAAAGAATCTGGATTACAATACAAAGTAGTAACTGAAGGCAAAGGGTAATTACACATTATGATTGGTAAAAATACTTTATAATCATCTTAAATAATACTGTTTCAGTCCTATTGCACGTAAAGGAGATAGAGTAACGGTTGATTGGGAAGGTAATATATACAGTATATTATTGTTGGTTGTTTTTATACCAGCATATCTGCATCTTTACTTATTTCTATTTTTGTTTTTCGCTAAAATTCAACCCTTATTTCCAAAAATAATATTAACGTTGGTAATATTTTAATTAGTAGTAATACTAAATGTATGTATTGGCAATTATATTTTATAATTGTAGTTGTTGAGAATGAAAATATCATATTATGAAAACTGTAGGTTATACTATTGGCTATTATGGACGTCCTTTTCAAACAAGAAATAAGGTAAAACCAGTCAATTGAGCAAACTTTTTATTTCATGCAAATAATTAATTTCATTTGATTCGATATTTCAGGTTCAAGGTGGCGCATTTGATTCAAAAGAAACCGATTATTTCAGATGGATTGTAGGAAGTGGTAATGCTGTAGCAGCAATAGATGAAGCAGTTCAATATTTGAATGAGGTGCTTAAGAATTATTATGATAAATTTGATAGTTTCTAAATATAATTATTGAATATTTTCAATCAAAATTAATATTTTTAGGGTACAATTGCGCAAATTATTGTACCAGTAGAGTTAGGATATCCTAAATCAGGTGATTCAGAACACGTCATTGTTGGTCCAAAGTAAGTAAATATAATATTTATAATACAAAACTACTTATTATCATTACCAATTACATGCACAAAAATCATAATAATTATTAATCAATCAAGCACATAGTTCATCCCTTTGAACATCTATATTTATTAATATCTTTGCTTGTTTTATAGACCAGATACATTTTCGGGTTTGCGTGCACTTAATTTTGTCTTGGATAACCAAAATATGATTGATAAAACACTTCTTATTAATATTAAAATTGTAAAAGTTGACAAAACGGGTGGACGTGGTGTAAAAATATGACCTTTACGAAGACAATTTTACTTTTATAATCTCAGAAATTGGTGATTTTCGTTAATAGAGTGACTATTATAGTAAATTTCATAAGATTACTTTTAATATTTTAATAATTTATTTATATTTCAATTATTTTTTGGTTTTTTATGTACATGATTTGATGATCGATAAGATTTTCTAAATATAAGTAGATATAATATAGTGTAAGCGAATCCCAATACAATCATTGATATTAATTTATTAATTGTAAAAAAATCATCTGCTTTTATTCCAATCAAAGAACTAACTTCATCTGATTCTGGAAACGCGAACTCATAAACAATACCCATTAGCGGTAGAGCAATCATAGACCATATCATAATAAATTTCTTAGGTTTTGTTTTATAAGAGAATATGAGATTATCTTGATTTGATGTGATATCTAATACATGGAAAATTAACGGAGCTATATTTATAAAAAATGATCGAGTTACAACTGTATTCCATGCTATATCCCATTCTTCCATGTGTGATATTTCTAATATTGGATTCCAAAATAATAAATAAGCATATAATACTGGGATAATATTTGCACCGATGAAACTAATGGAATGAATTAAACTTAATGCTCTACTTTTAAGAGGCAATTGAAAATATATGAAATGAATGATAAGAATCCAACAAGAAAAACTTTTGGGAATATTTGTATAATCTCTGTTATATTCCCACGCAAGAGTTCCGGCGCAACAAAGAGCTGCAAACTGGCGCACAGTTGTATGAGATCTTAACAGTAAAAAACTTTCCATTTAATTCTTTCTTCAAACAAATCAACAAGATCAAATAAAAATACTTGGTATTTTTTTATTTGCAATGAATCAATAACAATGGAATTATTGAATTAATAATTATTAATTGCTCAGTAAGCTAATAAAGATAATGATTTGCTTAAGTTTTTTCGCACAAGTACATCATAATGAATATCTTTATCTCTCTCTTAATATTGCAAGCTTTTTATCGGCGTAGTTTTTATGATGAATCTTCGCCGGGATTCGTTTCAAAATAAAGAATCTATTTTTCACGCATTCAATAATAGGCTGTCATTTATGGTAAGTAAGAGTAGGCGAGTAGACAGACTAGCAATTCTAGCCCAAATAGCTTTTTTGCACACCGCAATACCACAATAATGTTATTATAAATTTTCCACACACCAGCAGAAAAAATTAAGTAGTAGGGGGCTTTTGTTTGGCTGAAATATTCCAACATATTGTTGTTGTTACAACGCAATTGTCATACAAAGGCAACAATAATCATCTACAGAAATGCTATGCCCACCAAAACCCTGGCCCTGATTTATAAGTTATAAGCTATACATAACAATCTTGCTCATCCCGTGGACAGTGAATCGGTAACAACTGCAATAGTACCAGCAATGAAAAGTGTATTGGATACAAAAATGGAAAACATGGTTGAAACTAAAAGCGCTAGTAAAGCAAGTGCAAAAAACTTAATCACTATTTGATGCAACATTTTCTGATTCTCGCGTCATGTTGCATTAATGTGAGGAAGTTGATTTAGATCAAGAATTGATGAATTAAATTGAGATTCATTGCAGATAACTAATAGAAGAAGATGTAAAAGAGTTGCGATTATTAAAAAAAAATCAGTCAAGATACAAGAAGTCGCAGATTTCAAATTTCTTTAGAATTATTGCGACAAGTTTCAATCCTTTTATTACCGAATGACTTATACGATCTAAGTAACAACATTCGATTTAGAACAGAGCGTTAAGATAGCAGTAGCTATGAGCGACAAATTCGATATAATGGTATATTTGATGAAACAGTGCTAATGAAGGGAACTGAAATTCCCGTTTTTTTCTATAGAAGACAAAACCTCAGAGAACAATATTAAAACCCAAATTAATTACGCAGGGTATCATACAATTGTGTGGAATGATAGAGAATTTAAGTACAATTGATCATTCGCCCAAGCTTTTATTCAATTTTGTGATGAATGGATATTGTTGGGTTGTTACATGTCGCACATGAGTGAATAAAAAAGGTTTCGCACATTATTTTTATTCTGAAGTAATTACTGTTTATGATAGGTATCCAAAAAAATATTAATACCAATGCAATTAAAAAGTTTCGAAATTTTATTGCATTGCTTTGAAGGAGGAAATGCTTTGAAAATATTGATGGATATTAACGAAGCTCCTAAGCTTTTTATTTCTGAAAAACTAGTAATAGGTATGAATGATGAAAATGATGATGAAAGTAGTAGATTTCATGATGATGATAATGATGATACAAAATGATGGTGGACATAAGGACCTAAAAACCATTCAATCCGGCATTCAATCTCTAAAAGTATCTTCTAGTGGCGTGGGAAATAATTTGGCCAATCAGAATGCAATAAATCACAAGAACATGAATATCACACCAGTAGCATTGGCAAAAAGAAGACCCTTCCACAACTAGATGTAAACAGTAACAATTTAAATATGTTACCATCATATGATGAAGTTAACCAAAGATTAAAGTTTTTGTTTGATATAAATTAGCGACTCTTCCATCTCTATTAAGTGTTTGCGAGACTTATTAATGGAGTAGGTTAGATAGAAGAATTATTTTGATATAGAGAAAAAGCTTTTATTCTCTATTAAGTGGATGAAATGCTTGGGGATGATACCTAAGCAAATGTCTCAAGCAACTATTCGTTGCACTTGGGTCTATTATTTAGTGTATCTGATTCAAGGAATATGGTACGAAATGTATTGTTCTGCAATTCTATGATTGTAATGGCAAATGCATTATTAATTTCTTTTAAATATATAATAATTTTTTTGTTTCAAGTATGTCATAAACTTAATTCTACTAATTTTTAAATAATAATTATTATTTTCATTATTGCGACATTTTTAGACTAATTATAATAATTTTAATCGATAATATTTAAAAAAATATAAAATGATTTTTAATAATCTATTAATATATAATATGTTATATTTTATTATTATTAAATTGTAATTTTAGAGTTCTAAAGCTAGACCTGATTTAATTGTTGCAGCTTCAGTACTGGACCTATTATGGTTATTACAAAAAGGGATAGTATGCAGTGAAGTGTTAATCCTGAACCAATATGTGAATCCTGTGATACCTTTTACTTAATAACATATTTTACAACGTAGATGTAAGAAATGTTTGGAGGGAATGATACACAGTACAACACTTTGTATAAAATGGATGAATCTTCAATTGAGTTGGAATTTATTTCTGCACCATATCTTATGAAAGGCAATTGAAAAAAGTTCTATTTTGGAATTGTCTATTCAATGTAACGGAGATTGCCAATGAACTATTATACAGATCCGCAGCCAAAGAAGAATTGGTAAAATAAATAATAATTTATTATGGATGTAGGATGTATAATAATACGACCACTCCTTTTGTATTAGCAGGTGCTTGCTGTAACAAAGAATAACAAATTATTTTAATAATAATAATAATACAAATATAATAATATAAATATTTATTTCGTTTTTCTATTGTACGTTGTTATTTTATTAGATGAGTAATGATAGCTTACAACTATGAAGGATTGAACAATTACTGCAAAATAATGCCGATAATAGAATTGAGAAAAAAGATTCTCTCCCAAATAAAATAAGTTTTGTAAATAATCGTTTTCGTGAAATCCATAGAAGAGATCAAATGATTTGAAACTTTCAATATATTTATTTTTGTTCATGTTCAAAGAAAGTTAATATTTGTTAGAGAACCTTTGTTTAATCTTATATTATATATGAAGAGAAAAGTTTTTTTATCTGAAAATAGACTATTGGTATCATTGGCTGTTTTAAAAAAAAAATTTAAGCAGTTATTTAGAATATCAACTGCAAATGTTTAATTATCCTATTGAGAGATTCAAATCAAACATATATTCTTAATAACTGCTCAAACTATTTCCAATTGTCATAATTATATGTTGATTATATTTTGTTTAATGAATGAAATTCCATAGTTTCAGCAGATAAGATAAACGAGTTATTAGAGCCAGCCTCTTAAATCTGATTTAATTCATTCATGTTTTCATTCTTCTATAAATTAATGAGAGCACTATTCTAATACTCTTCTCTTATAATACAAGCTACAAACCACAATAAAAAGCAATTGTTAATTGATTAATTTAAAAGATGTGATTGAGTAAAATTAATTATAAGATTCAAGCTGTAAACTAGTTGGAATGTATATAGGTTAATGGCAAAGTAGACCAATAAAATATGCGAACCCTTTAAAATCCTCAAGTATTTCTTATACTTTCAAGCTTTTTATGAAATTATGTTGCCTTTTGTTCACCATCTAAGGGTTGAAGATAGTAAAAAATCATCTTAATTAATGTCATTACATGCATTTTAAATGTATTTATTATGACCTAATATATTTATCAAAAATTGAAAAATATCACATCTTCAATTCAATATTATTTAATGGTTAATAGCTAGTTTAGTAAAATCCTAAGCTTTTTCAATATGACATATTGAACAATACTTAACGATAAAGAATATTGCATGCAAGATTTCTTGCAACTGCAACTTCCCATTTATCACCATTAGCAAGCAATTTCTCTTTATCATAAAGAAGTTCTTCATGAGTTTCTGTAGAGAACTCAAAGTTAGGTCCTTCAACAATAGCGTCAACTGGACAAGCTTCTTGACAAAATCCACAATAAATGCACTTGGTCATGTCAATATCATATCGTGTTGTTCGTCGACTTCCATCCGCTCGTTCCTCTGCATCGATAGTTATGGCCTGATTTTAATATTAAACATGATTAATTCACGCAATTGTCCATTATAAATCTTTATCTATTAGATGCTGAAATGGACTTCTGCAGGAATATGCCAAACTAAAATTTTCAAAAACACAATCTGTCCTCGAAAACTCAAAATAATACAACAAGAAAATATTAACATGGTCACAAGTTATACCTGAGCTGGACAAACAGCTTCACAAAGTTTGCAAGCAATACAACGTTCTTCACCGCTTGGATATCTTCGAAGCACATGTTCACCTCTAAATCGGGGACTCAATGGGCCCTTCTCGAATGGATAGTTAATGGTAACCTTTGGTCTTAAAGCAGTTTCTAAAATCAGCCACAATCCTCTGAATATTTCAGTCATGAAAAATGCTTCAGCAGTTCGATCCATAATCTTACTCCAACTTGTAGGTACATATTCATCGTTGAGTAAAGTTTTTTCTTTAATTATGCCCAGAAAACGATAATTTTTACAAACTCTTTGAGGCAAAATTCGAGTGAATTTGAACATCCTGACAATAATTTTATTATTTTAATTTGATGATACTAACGGATTTAACCTTGTGATGATAAAATGGAAATACAATTCCGGAGATTATAAAAAATGATTGCCTTGAAACGGATTCATCCGGGGAAATATTCGGCCTCGTTCCCGCTTAACAGATAAAATTCAACTAAACCAAACAATGAGTTTGATTTTGATTTTTTAATTCGTGTACAGAAATTTTATTACAAATAATGTAACTAAATACCAAAAGTAAGTCAACGGCAATTTTTTCCAACGGCATTTCATCTTTTCAACGCAACGTTTTAGAGGAGACAATTTCTTTGTAAATTACAATACACCACACTTGAAGACCAAGTTGCGATGCGTAATATCTGTGCTTTCGTGGCAGCAGTTGTAGCTGTCAATTCTTTGGTGGTTCAGTCTCTAACCAATGTTACCACAGAGTTCAATCTAAGAAGAAATACAAATAAAATCAACGTACAAGCTGGTAATACAGTGTACATCACTTCTCTAGATACTGATAACTATCATACACAAGTTTATGATACTTACCTTTCGTTTTGTTTACTTTTGCAAAATATTCCCACCATCAACTATGGAAACGCATTTTTCACCCAACTGACCAAGAATTTATTTATGGGCGGTTCAACAGAACTACGTCTCGGAGGCGCAGGATCATCAGATTTTCTTTTCACGAGAGGGAATGGATGCCCATCAACTGTAAACGGTGTAACATATACGGCATGCGTGACTGCGGCGCAATTTGATGCGGTTGCTCTCTACGCTAAAAAAATAGGTGCCGGATTGGTTTATGATTTTAATATCCGCCAAAGGCTTCCGGATGGTTCATGGGATACTACTAATACTGAACTACTTATGGATTATATGATTGAGAAGGGATATGCATTAACTGGTGTGGAACTGGGCAATGAGATGGAATTATTTATCCGCCAATATGGAGCTGACCTATCGGGATATCAAGCTGGACAAGATATGGTTAAATTAAAGCAACTTCTACAATCACCGAAATACAAAGGTAGTATAGTGGATAAACCTATCTATGGACCACAATATTGCTGTGATAAATCTCCCAACAAGAATGGACAGTTCATAAAGGATTTTACAAGTCAGTCTAAAGATGTTCTTGGCGGATTGACAGTTCAACATTATCCAATTCATGTTTGTGAGCAAGTGCGATATTATCAAAAGGCATATTGGGATTCATCAGATTTCTTAGATTTAACTTCTGGGTTCATGAAAGCTGGTGCTGGTTCAGGACGTGTTCCACCTTTCATTATGTCAGAAATTGGAAATGCTTTTGCTGCAGGATGTCCTGGTTTATCAGATGTTTTTGTGGCTGGCTTTTCTTATATGTATCAACTAGGTATCACTGCTAAATCTAATGTTGTACAGCTATTTCGCCAAGACATTTATGGCGGAAATTATGAATTGGTGAATGTGACTAATTGGTGGGGTACTGCTTCATTCTCCATTGCTCCTGACTACTACGTATCGATTCTCTGGAAACAGTTAATCGGAAATCGTGTGCTTCGTTCGGAATATTTTGATGATCCAGATTTTGATGTTAATGTTTGGTGTGCTAGTGGAGCTTGGGGAGGCACAAAAGGTGCCCCAGTTTTGACGTATACAAGCACTCGTAACATTGCAACTAATATCAATACTCCGTTCACAGTATCTAATCGTGTGGAATACATTTATACATCATCAGCGGTTCAAACAACAGCGTCAGCCCCACCAAGTTTATTCAGAAAAAATATTTTTCTCAATGGAGTTTTGATGAGTGTTAAATCCGATGGATCATTACCTGTATTCCCATTTCAAGGAGTCAAAAAGACTGATACAAGTATTACCGTTCCACCCTATTCTTTTGGTTTCATTGTTCTGGAAGGAATGGGCGCGATCAATGCTTGTACACGTTAAGTCTTGGTAATAATTTGTTTTTCATTTGAGTTTTTGACGTAAATATGTTTTTTGTTTGCAACTTACACGAACGATCATAATAATATATGATAATAATGCAGAAAATATGATAATATTTCTTACAGCAGAAATAATAATGCATCTAATATATGATATCTATTACTAATCCTTACAAATAAGTATGCTTCGTCCGAAAGAGTTAAGTTATTGCGGTTTGAGTTTAATTTAAGCAATCGTTTCGATACAATTTTAAAACATTTTCTCTTTTAAAGTTTGAATAAACTAGTATTTTAATTAATAGAATTTATTCAGTAGAATTACTGATATTCCATCGACAATTCCAAAGAGGTTCTTGAGGTGCTGCACAGGAAGATGTACTATCATCCCAAGAATTCATACTGCAATACCATAGTGGACCCGCACCAAACTTCTTATTTTTATTTAATCTATGCATCATCGCGATCGTTTCAACACTTCTTAGCACAGCGCGCCATTTGCCACAAGATGGATTACAACATCTGATCCATTCCACATCCAATTTGCGCTTCCTACCACTAATACATTCAATTTTAAAAATATTAACAATAACATCAACATTGCATTTTAAAATTAAGATACTTACCGTGTAAGTGCTGAAGGAGGAAGACGATTCTCAGCTCTATCGCCATTTTTCAGCCGTTTTGTCCACAATTTAAGAAAGGATTTTACTTGACCGTGCTGCTCTTCTTCAGCTCGTTTGTAATCCTCTTCAGCTGCTTCACAATTCATTCGAGATGGATCAAAAGTATTTAATGAACAGTACCAAATATCAGGTAATGAATTGATATTCACATGATGAGGTAATGATCTCCATTTATCACAATTATTACATTGAACCCATACACGCTCTTCTTCAGTCGATGATTTATTACCATTAGAAGAGTTATTATTGCCAGATTGGTTGTTTTTAGCACTGCTGCGCAATGATTTCGCCCCTGTATTTCTTAATAAATTACACAAAATGATAACTTATAATTACAAATGATACATTATAATCGCTTTGATATACAGTACCTGGAATTAGCCCCAGAATCATCCATAGGTTCAGTATCTGCATCCATATCTTCTTGGTCAGATCCTTCTTTTTCTTTTTTCCCATTGTTTTCTGTATTTCCTTGGTTTCGTTTGCGTCTTAGCTTTACTGTTCCATTATTTCTCATAGCCTGAGAATATTTCAGTATACAGTCAAGAGAATCAATCAAATAAAATATCAATTTAATATTTGAATATTAAAGACAGTGCAGTAGTCGCATAGAAGTTTGGTGACTTACATTATTTTCGTCTTCCTCATCTTTTTGATCATCTTTCTGATGTCTCAACTTCTGAAGATTCTGAAGCTGAATCCAACGTTTGCTACGAGGAGGCATGACTTATCACAAAAATAGCCTCGGAATTGTCTAATCTTATTGATGTCTATATTATGTATTATGTATATATATATCATTCTGACGTTTTACTGTATTACGGTAAGATATTTTGATCATTCACATCTTATTAGTATTATTATTAATTAACTTACTGTAATACCTGAACCTGGAATAGTTTCGATAATTTACACTCAAGTTATTAAGATGAACATTAATTGAATTTTCTTTAACAAGCAAATATTGTGGTAAATCTAGCTTTAGTCATAGTCAACCAGAAAAAAATTGGAGCTAACATAGTTTTTGATAATGATATCAATATTTTTGAAGACATTAATTTTACTATTTTTGATGGAGATAGAAGTCATAGTTTCGAAGAGGACTGTTATCATAACTGGAGCTAATAGAGGTAATAATTTCCCAGTGAACTATAACTTCAACAATAACATTATCATATACATATCCACAATAATATATTGTATGTCTTCATTCAATATGTTATATTCTAATCAAAATAAGGTATTGGGTTTGAGGCAGCAAAGAAATTAGCTGCGACCAATGAGTGGAATGTTGTAATGGCTTGTCGTTCAGAAGAAAAAGCTGTTAATGCAGCAAATTCAATTCCAATTGAAGTTGGATTCGATAATATTGAAATTGCTGTATTAGATTTAGCAGATGTTGAGAGTATTAAGTCATTTGCATCGAAATGGGGCAATCGAAAGTTACATTGCTTAGCATTAAATGCTGGAATCAGTAAATCTGGCACAGTCGTTGGCCGGACAAAACAAGGTTAATAGACATACTAACTTTGCTTCGCAATATTTACATATTTTTATTATACTCCCAACCTTAACTTTTCATGGTTTTTCAATACTAATAGGATTTGAAGAAACAATTGGTGTGAATCACATTGGACATTTTTTATTAGCAAAACTTCTTTTGCCAACCATTCGTTCCACGAGTGGTGGGGATGGAAGAATTGTATTTGTTGGTTCAGGTTATAATAAATACTATTAATTCTTTAAATTAAGATTTTTCTAATAATATCAATATATATTTTTATTAGGAGTTCATAATCCAGATGAACCAGGAGGAAATGTTGGATCGAAGGTATCAAAATCGCAATTATTTTTGGAATGTTAACTTATACAAAGAGAGTTAATATAGATAATATTTATTAAGACACATTTTTAAACAAATAAATTTATAAGATAGTCACAAACAATTACCCCTTCATCGACAAATAATTATTATTTTTTTATTTTAATTATCATTCATAACCTACGAGGTTAGCACACTGATGATGTTTACTTCTTTTATTTATATTATAACACAAATCATAATAATCATTAATTAACATTTATACAATCATCATTATTTCATAATCAAACTATTTTTTATTATCATTATTGTGATATTTCTCCATTTTATGGTCAATAAGTTTGAACAAAAAGATAAAACATGCAATACATAATAATTATTATTATTAATATTATTATAAATATTATTATTATTATCATTTTAAAAATTATTATTATTGTTATTATTATTATCATTCTTTTGCTATTGTTATTTTATTTTATTTATAAATAATAACATATATATTATATAATAATTTTAATAATATTATTATTCATTATTTTTTAATGCCAACAAAAACATTTTCTTTGCATCAAACTGTCTAATTTATAAAATGTAAATATTAAAATTGGAACAGGCTACATTAGGTGATATATCAGGTCTACAAATGGGATTTTTAGAGCCAATCACCATGGTGGATAATGGAGAATACGATCCTGATAAAGCATATAAAGATAGCAAATTGGTGATAAATCATAATAACAATAATTATTATCATTATTATTATTATTATTATTATTATTATTATGATAATTATTATTATGATGATGATTGTCTGATTGTAATTATATATTTATAATATTTATTTTTTGTCATTATTTTTTATAAATAATATTTACACGCATGATCTCCTCGATTATATTAATATTATTATGATTTTATTTTAATAGTTTTTTATATATTATACAGTCAAGGGGATTCGGGACTGTACAATATTATTAAAAAATTTATTTTATTTTATATTTTTAATATTATTTTTTATTATTTTCGATAAATAATATAATTATTAAAAAAATTATCATATTATTTTATGTTTTATGATTGTTCTTGTTTAGTGTAATGTATTAACGTGTCTGGAATTAGCAAGAAGATTGAATAAACAATCGTCAGTAAAAGACAAAATAAAAAATTCCTTGTCAGTTACAACAAATGTCATGAATCCTGGACTTATTCCAACCACAGGTTCGCAACTTATAATATAACATAATAATAATATAAATTGTGTGAAATATGTTTAATAATCCTTATTATTATTGTTATTATTATTATTTTTATTATTTTGAAATAAAATAATCTCATATTTATGCTGGCTCCCAGCCTTGTCTATTCATTGTGTGAAATGTCTAGTTTCGC
>VKHH01006518.1:0-18329 GCA_015144975.1 Epipyxis sp. PR26KG
GAGTAATTTGACCCATTTTACAGACCTTCATTTACTCCTGACGCCAAGATAGAAAACCAAGGCCCTTTTGGAGTGCTAGAACAGGCGAGATCATAACTAAAAACGACTAAATGAATCTAAATCTATACTTTCAAAATTTCATGAAATCCATCAGAATTAAGTGATTATCTACATTTAGGCTGAGTCGAGAGAGTTGCCTCATTAGGCAAATGACCGAGCCGATCATGGCCTAGTCCGAAAGCTTGGGCAAAATGGCTAAAAATTACTTGCTCGGGATCAGATGTCCGCTGACGCCCACCAAAGCAGACCATCTCCTTTCGGCCAAGTTCAGCCAAAATGCGGACAGTCTCAAATGCGCTAAAGTTGGTTATGCTGAAGTTCGTTTGGCCTCCCGCATAGCAGACATCTAGACAGCATCGCCCTTATACGACGCTTACTTGAGGGCCAAACTTTACATCCTTTGAGCCGTTCAATCGGATTGTTTATATCAATGACTCAATGTGCTGATTGAGCGACAGGATGGGAAGTCCCTCAGGTCGCATCTGCTTACATTCAAGAAAAGGAACAGGGCCTGTTCCTTTCCCCCGCGCTCATCAGTCCAATTGCACAGAGCCTCTTGTTGACGATTTACGCAATAGCGCTTGACGCCACCTCTTTTTTTCGATTACCTTATTGACTAAATCTATTATAAGCGCGTTGCGCAAAAAAGGGCGGAAAAATGAAACAGGCAAAAGCACGGGCTGTAAGCCCTTCCTTGTTGGTACTGATTGCGACGTTGGGTTTCTCAGGTCCTGCTTTGGCTCAGGGCGCGCCTCAAACTGATGATCCGGCGATTGAGACCATCATCGTTGTCGCCCAAAAGCGCGAGCAAGCCGCGCAAGATGTGCCCATCGCCTTGTCGGTCTTCTCTGCCTCTGCGCTAGAGCGCGCTCAGATCGAAGATGCGACGGACATCCAGTTCTCGATTCCCAATGCTGTCTTGACCGGCAATGACCGGTTCACCTTGCGCGGCATAGGCACCAATGCTCTGGGATCTTCTGATCTAGGTGTGCAATCCTTCGTCAATGGTGCAGCAATTGGTTATTTGCCTCAAAATGAGTTTTTTGACCTCGCGCGTTTAGAGGTTCTGCGCGGTCCACAAGGGACGCTTTATGGCCGAAACACAACTGGCGGTGCGATCAATGTGATTACGCAAAAGCCCAAGGCAGAATGGGGCGGTGAAGCTAGTTTGCAGCTCGGCAATTATGGCGGCATTCGTGCGGGTGGAGCAATCAACATCCCCTTGGGCGAACGTATCGCAACGCGTTTGTCGGGCTATGGATTGAGCCGTGAGGGCTACACGGAAAACCAAGGGACGGGTAATGGGATTGATGGTCGCGATCAGTGGGCTTTACGATGGACAACAACATTCGATTTAGGCGAGAACACTGACATTACCTTCGTTTACGGTAAGTACGAAGAAGATTCCAGCCGCGCCCGTGAAGGAAAAAGGCTATGCAAAGCCCATCCGGTTTTGGGTTGTGATCCGCGCGAGCTAGGGTTTGATTCACCTGACGCTAACACAACGATTCTGCAGACATTATCTCGCATCTTCACGCCATTCCCGGCTGGTGGCAATATTTATGCGGGTGCGCCTAATCCATCGGACTTGCGCGCCGTAAACGCCGACACCGACCCACGTTACAAGCTAGATCAAACCTTCGCGACATTGAATATAGAACACAATTTTGATGACTTCACTTTGTCGGGTATCTTCGCTTGGTCTGAGGGCAGCACTGAGCAAAATACCGACTGGGATAATGCGAAACTGCCATTTCGTTTCACTCGACCGATTACTTACACCGCCGCACGCGGTCAGGTAATCACCACAGACCAATTGATCACAACTGACAGCTTCACGTCGCAGACGGAAACCCAAACAGGCGAAATCCGTTTAGCAAGCAGCTTTGAGGGACGTTTCAACTTCTTAATCGGTCTGTTTACCCTCGACGGTGAAAGCGCTGGCGGCTTTGAAACTTGGCACCCATCCATTGAGCTTTTCCAAAAAGCCAATGGTCGACCAGAGGAGTCTTGGCGGGTATCGGCTTTGTCGCGCAATGGCAAAAACAGCACAGACGCGGTATTTGGAGAGGCGTATTTCAAAATTTCCGATACTTTGCGTTTGACACTGGGCGCACGCCAAACAGACGAGAAACGCTCTGGCGAGTCGCGCTCAATCGTCTTGGCACCGGTTGGTCCTTGGGTTGCATCTAGCTTTTCGGGGTCTAAGGCCACTGGCAAAGTGGCGCTCGATTGGACACCCGACTTGAGTTTCACTGACCAGACTTTGATCTATGGTTCTTATTCGACGGGCTACAAAGGTGGCGGGTTGAATAACTCGAACTCCGCGCCGACTTATGGTCCAGAAGAGGTCATCGCCTACGAAGTTGGTGCCAAAAACACTCTAGCTGGCGGGCGCGTACAGGCGAATGTAACGGGCTTTATCTATGAATATACCGGCCTTCAACTTGGGCAGCGGATTAATGGCGGCGTGGTGACGCGTAATGCTGATGCCGATATCTGGGGCCTAGAGGGCGAATTCCTCTACGCACCTAGCCGCAATTGGCTGTTTGATATGAACCTTTCTTATCTCAATACTGAGATTGCCAACTTCGTCTCAGAAGACGCCGCTAATCCGGCGCAAAGCCTGACCGCAACGACACCCACCGTGGCGGTCAATCTGGCAGGAAATGAACTGCCCCACGCACCAAAGTCCAAGATCAAAGTGGGCGGTCAATATACGACTGCCGCGTTTGCAACCAATTGGACTGCAACTTTCCGTTTAGATGCCGTTTGGCAAGACAAGTATTTCGCCCGCGAGTACAACAGTCCAACTGACCGGATTGATGCTTGGGGCGTGATTGACTTGCAAGCTCGCCTTGATAATCGCGAAGAAGGTTTCTCGATTCGGGCTTTCGTCAAAAACGTCAGTGATGAAGACAATATCACCAATATCATCATCGAGGATGCGCTGGTTGGTCGTTACCGGAATGTCCGTTTGCTAGAACCCAGAACATTTGGTGTGATCTTGGAGAAAAAATTCTAGGACAATTGTGACGTGGTGATATCAAAGATATCTTCTTCGGGCCAATACAATGAAAATGCGGGAAACCCTCATATGTTGGGTCTTCATAGGAAGGCCGGGTAAGACCTAACAATGACGTCTGATTCCGCGCTTCAGGAAGGTATGATGAAAACTGTGGTTGAAAGCTTTGAAACCGTCGTGTTGCGTACACACTTGGAAGCCAATAATGGCATAAAGGGGCTAGAGCTGCTCCAACCACATGAGGTAGATAGAGCGGTCAAGCTGTTCCAGCGCGATGGCTTTGTGGTTGTCACTAACGTGTTGGATGAAGAGCAGACAAGGTTCTTGGCCAATGGTTGCAGCGAGGTCGCAGCCCAGATACTCGCTTTGGATCACGAGCGCAGCGGTAATCGCGGTTCGCATCGCTATTCCTTTGGTGGTTCAAGCCTGACTCGCAGCCAGCTTCACCGCCCCGAATGGCAAATGTTACTCGAGATTGCGGTGGTAGACGAGCTTGTGACGGCGATATTCGGTTCGGGTGATTATTCGCTGCGCGCTGCGAGTGGTGATTTTTGTTTGCCCGGTGCAACCGGCTATCAGCCACTTCATTCAGATGTAAGCGACTGGATTAGCCCGACAAAGTCTCGTTTCAGCTCATTTCACGATCCACGTGGCCAACTGACAATTCGCGACCTACCGTGCCCCTATGTTTGCGTGAATTTTTTGCCTCAAGATGTTACACGTCTCAATGGGCCAACCCGGCAAATTCCTGGAACTCAGCATTCACGTGTTCCGATCCCAACACTTGAGGACGAACCTGAATGGATGCGGTTGAGCACTGTTTGCCCAGCACCTGCAGGGGCCATCATGATCCGCGATGTGCGCGCCTGGCATGGCGGCACGCCCAATATATCAGATAAGATGCGGGCAATTCCCAATCTCGAATTTTACGCGCCATGGTTCCGTGAGCCGATCGTTCCAGGAATTAGCTATTCCGATCACAAGAAACTATCCAAGCGCGCCCAATTCCTCTCGCGATTCTGTGTTGCGGATTCTAGCGAGCCATTGAAGACGGAGGCAACCTTATGGGCACCGTGACCTCAGCTTGGCGTCCGCGACTATGAGGTACCGTCGGCTTGGCAAAACCGCGCTAAAGGTCAGCGAGTTGTGCTTGGGCACGATGAATTTCGGCCCGCGGACCTCGGAAAAAGAAAGCTATGAAATTCTGGACCATGCCGTCGAATTGGGCATCAATTTCATCGATACTGCGAACCAATATGGGGGCCATCTGGGCGTTGGAGCGACGGAAACCATACTTGGCAAGTGGCTGTCTGCCAAAAGTGGACGCCGCGACAATCTGGTACTGGCAACTAAAGTCTATGAGCCCATGTCGAGTGACATTAATGATCGTGGCTTGTCGGCCCGGCATATTCAAAAGGCCTGCGACGCCAGCTTGAAGCGCTTGCAAGTCGATCACATCGATCTTTACCAGTTCCATCATATCGACCGAAAAGCGCCGCCCGAAGAGATTTGGCAGGCTACTGATCGGCTTATCGCCCAAGGCAAGATCACATATGTCGGGTCGAGTAACTTTCCCGGTTGGAAGATTGCTCAGATGAATGAAAAGGCGGCAGTCAGAAACCGCCTTGGACTGATCTCAGAGCAAAGCCTTTATAATCTGATCGAACGACGCGCAGAACTAGAAGTCATCCCGGCCGCGCTAGAATATGGCTTAAGCGTGATTTCTTGGAGCCCGCTTGCCGGGGGCCTGTTGTCGCTCGATTCAGGCGAGGATGGCGGACGACGGCGGTCAGATGCAATCAGAACGGCAAGGGAAGCGAGGCAGGATCAGCTTACGCGTTTCAGTCAGGTTTGCGCCGAAATAGGAGAGGCCCCAAGCGCAGTCGCCTTGGCTTGGACATTGCATCAAGCAGGTATCGCCGCGACCATAATCGGCCCGAGCAACAAAGAACAACTGACCTCAATCGCACATGTACCCGACATCGTGTTGAACGCCGATATTCTATTGAAAATAGATACTATTTTTCCACCTTGCGGCTCAGCGCCTGAAGCTTATGCATGGTAGGCGCTGAACCCCCCAACTCCGCCAACACGAGCGGCGATTGGCAATCAGGGCAGGTTTCAGTGTCTGGCGGGTACTTGGCATACCACCGCACGGGAGGCTCTGGACCAGTACTGGTTCTGTCGCATGGTTTGACTGACAATGGTTTGTGTTGGAGCAGACTTGCTAGAGCCTTGGAAGACGACTTTGACATTGTCATGCTGGATGCGCGAGGGCATGGGACAAGTTCGCGATTGCCAGACGGCGCGCATTTCAACGCTGGTCGAGACATTGCCGAAGCAGTAGAGGCTCTTGGCTTGAGAACGCCAATCGTAATGGGTCATTCGATTGGTGCGCTCGCGACAGCAACCTTTGCCGCTGACTATCCCCACCTCGTCTCAAGAGTCATTTTAGAAGACCCACCGTTTGTTCCCGCTTCTGACTTATCGTCACGAATGGGTCGCAAAGAGAAGTTTCGCCTTCAAGTCTTGCGTTTGCAAAGCATGTCGGACGCCGAAATCACCCAGATGGGCAAGGAAGCAACACCCGACTGGCACGATGATGAGTTTCCAGCCTGGACTCTCGCCAAGCGGCAAGTCGACCCTGACGCCATGCCGGTCGTATTTCCATTGTGGCAAGCTGTGATCGAGAAAATTCTTGTGCCAACCTTGCTAGTCTATGGAGAGCAGGCACGTGGCGGATTGGTGACACCCCAAGTTGCCGCTGAAGCGATGAGGGTTAACCCGCGCGTTCAGTCTGTCGAGGTTCAACAAGCGGGACACAATATCCGCCGCGAGAATTTCCCTGCTTATCTAGCTGAGATACGTAAATTTCTGCTTGAAAATAAAAAGACATAAATAGCTGGGGGATGAAAAGTGGCAACTCTAGAACAGCCTAAAGGCCCGGCAATGACCGAGCAAAAGCGGAAGTTGACTATCCCTTTGAAGCTTGCGTACGGCTTGGGTCAGGCGGGCCAAAACGGTGGTTTTGATGCAGCCGTTGCGTTCATCTTCTTTTATTATTCTGCGGTCCTTGGGCTGTCGGGTACGTTGGTCGGTGCGGCTTTGGCTGTCGGTTTGGCGGCAGACGCCTCTGTCGATCCTGTGATCGGGTCTTGGTCGGATAACCTCAAGTCTAAATATGGTCGTCGATTGCCTCTTATGGCTATCTCTGTGCCGCTGATCGCATTATCCTTGGGATTGCTGTTTTCACCCCCAATAGGCCTTGGTCAGATCGGTTTATTCGCGTGGCTGGCTGTGATGTCGGTTGCGGTCCGAAGCTTTATCTCATTGTTCAACGTGCCCTATATTGCGTTGGGTGCGGAATTGACGACCGACTACGCCGAGCGAACCAGTGTCGTCGTTTATCGGGCCTTTACTGGAATTTGTTCTGGTGTCGTGGTGACCGCTATCGGCTATTCGATCTATTTCGCAAATGGTGGCCTTCAAAAGCCTGATGGATACCCAAGCTTTGGATGGTCAGTTGCTGCCTTGATTTTCTTTTGTTTGACGATTTGTTGCATTGGTATTCGCAAGTACGCAGCGGCTTTGCCCCAACCCGAACAAGTGCCAGGATCAATGCTGCGAAGGCTGCCTAGCGAGGTGAAGGAGATTTTCAGTAATCGTTCGTTTCGCTTGCTATTCCTTTCTGCTGTCATCATCTATGTGGCAGCAGGTGCAAACTCGAGCTTGAATAGCCACGCCTTTGTTTTCGTGTGGCAGATAGAAAGTGAGAAGATCCAGTTCATCAGCTATGCTTTTCTGGTCGGTATTTTGCTCGGTGTGGTTCTTGCGCCAGCTTTACAAAAGCGGATCGAGAAGAAAAATGTTGTCATAATCGGCTTCGCGTTGCTGATAGCCAACTGGCTGGTCCTTCAAGGCGCGATGCTTGCGGGCCTTTACCACCCGCTTGGTGACGCGGCACTTCCACCGATGCAGTTCAACTCCTTCGTTGCCGGGATCGGATTTGGGTTCATAGCCGTCGCTTATCCCTCCATGATGGCTGATGCCGCTGATGAGCACGAGCAACTGTTTGGCCGTCGTCGTGAAGGCCTCTATTTTGCGGGTCTTGGCTTTGCAAACAAAGCGGCCACTGGACTGGGTGTTATGGTTGCAGGCGTCGCGCTTGACCTGATCAAATTTCCAAGCAGCGCCGGCAAGCCGGGTTCTGAAGTTGTCCCGGACGCGACGCAGTCCCTATTAGTACTGATCTGGGGACCCGTTCCAGCAGTGATTGCAACTATTTCGCTTATCATCCTAGCTTCTTATGGGATTACGCGCGCTCGGCATGACCAGATAGCCAAAGCCCTCGGGCGTGAACCCTAGGAAGACGCTGCTTCCTAACACTGCTGAAATCTGTCACGCTGAAGCTAAATTCGTTTACGCAATCCCGCCGTTTCGACCTTTCGCCAGTTGGTGTAGTCCTTCTCAACGGCTGAGAAATTGGCCATAAGCATCGATACGATCATATCTTCAAGTAAATCAATATTGCAGCCAGTACGGTCCAAATAAGCTCCTCCGGCACCTGTTAGACCCATGCCAAGCTCTGTCATCATGCGTGCAAGCTCAATCGGCATTGAAAGGCCTTCTTTGAGTTTGATGGCAAAATACTCAACCGTGCGCGCTCGCCCTTGCCGCTCCATTTCCCCCATACCTTCGGCAATTGAAGGTTCGCTCATTAGACGCTCGATCAACACGCCTTTCTTGGCGATATGATCAAGATAGGCCCGCGTCGTTATCCGGATGAGCGACTCAACGTCAGGGGCGCTTTCGGCCGCGCTAAGCTGTTGGGCTTGATACACACGTACTTCGCGCAACAGTAAAGCGCGCAATAACTCACTGCGATTGGGATAGTAATTATAAACCAGCGCTTTACTGATCCCAGCATCCCGGCCGAGTCGATCCATGTTTACAGCACTAACGCCCTCATTAACGACAATTTGGGCCGCCGCATCGAGGATCAATTGACTACGTTCTTCAGGAGCAAGACGTGTCCGGCGCGGTTTGGCAGTTTGAGTCAAAGGCATACCTTATTAAACTTGTGATTTGGTTTTTCTAATAACGGCTTTCTGAGCGTTTGTGAACCTCTGACTTGCAAGCAATTGACGAATGTTCCAATAAGTAGAGATGACGTCTCTGTGTGCTCCCTTAGGGTTCGATGAAAAGCCGATAGTTTGTGGTGCTATCACGTTGAATGTCGGCACGATTGGAGAGGGGCCGCCGGTTGTTTTTCTGCACGGCTTCCCAGAACATTGGCGCGCCTTTAGCCCAATGATGAAGTCCTTAAGCTCACGCTATCATTGCATCGCGCCAGACCAACGCGGCTTTGGCCAATCGTCACGACCACGTGACCAGAATGACTATAGAGTAGACTTTCTCGCAGATGACATTGCCAATTTGATTGCTGCCTATGGCTATCAGCAGGTGGATATTGTTGCCCATGACTGGGGGGGGCTAGTTGCCTGGCATTTTGGGAGCCGCCATCGCGACCTTGTGCGCAAGATGGTGATTTTTAACGCGCCTCACCCTTATTGCTTGCAGTTGGCGCTCGATACTGACCTCGCACAGCGCGCTGCGTCATCTTATGCTGCACAGTTTGCGCAAGCCGATTCCCACAAGGCCTTTGAAGCGAAAACTGACAGCGAAACATGGGACGCTATCTTTGGCAAAGACTTCGCTGAAGGGCTCCTGAGCCAAGACGACAAGGCCATTCAGATTGCTCAATGGAAACAAGATGGCGCATGGGAAGCTATGCTGAATTGGTATCGTGCGGCCAGGTTTGACTATAGCGGCAACCCAAGTCAACGCCGCCAACCTCCTAAACCCGTTATAAGTCCGACACTTTTGGTTTGGGGTACGAATGATGCACTCTTCGCGCCATCTACCCTGTTGGGCCTTGGAGAGATTGCTCCAAATTGTGAGATCAGGGAAATTGAGGGCGCAGGACATTGCGTGTTTCGCGAACGTCCTACCTTCTGCGCCCAACTCGTAGAGGGATTTTTGTCCCAGTGTTGTTAGGCGGCGGCAACATACCTTGACTTGAGCCGGATCTTCGTTATCGACGATATGTATAATAGGAAATGAAGTGACGAGGAAATCTGTGAATCGATCCACTAATTTGCCAAACTTGGGCCTTGAAAACCGAACCGTCCTGATCACAGGCGCGGCCAGTGGTATTGGCTTGGCGGCGGTCAATTTGTTTATGAGGCATGGGGCCCGCGTGATTGCCTTTGATGTGGATGAACAAGGGCTTGAGGCATTGCGCGCCGCTAGAAAAGACGAGGCATTAGCAACGATCTGCGGCGACGTTTCGAAAACTGCGGACTGGATCCGTGCCCTAGCATTGGCAGAGCACGACTTCGGCGGACTGGATGCGCTATTTAACAACGCTGGCATAACAGGTCCACGCGCATCCATTCTCTCTTACCCAGAGGCTGAGTTTGATCGCGTGATGGCAGTGAATGTGCGTGGTGTATTCTTAGGAATCCAGCACGCTGGTCTGGCCATGAAGGCACGTGGCAAAGGCGCCATTGTCAACACATCGTCGATTGTCGGCTTTACAGGCGGGCGTAACATAAACGCTTATACCGCCAGCAAACATGCCGTGATTGGTTTAACCAAAGCTGCAGCCGTTGAACTCGCAGCACATAACATACGTGTAAACGCTGTTTGTCCTTCGCCGACAGCAACTGAAATGATGTTTAAGCTAGAGCGCGAATTGGCTCCCGATAATCCCAGTTCCATTCGTGCGGCTTTTGCCGCCAATTCCCCAATGAACCGCTATGGTGAACCCGAAGAAGTCGCTGAGGCAGCTTTGTGGCTGTGCAGCGACGCGGCCTCTTACATCACCGGCGTCTCGCTACCCATCGATGGTGGCATGGTGGCGCGCTAAACCACGAAAGGACACACGTTCATGGACCTCAATCTGAAAGGAAAACGCGCTGTTGTTACCGGCGCAACGCGCGGCATTGGCTATGCTATTGCGCATCGACTAGCGCGCGAAGGTTGTGATGTTGCTTTTTGTGCACGTTCGCAAGGTGGTGTTGACAAAGCCCAAGCAGAGTTTGCCAACCTCGGGGTCCGCGCCTTTGGACAGGCTTTAGATGTTCGTGATGAAAGTGCTTTTTGCAAATGGTTCGAAGCGGCTGTGAAGAACCTTGGCGACCTCAACATTGTCGTCAGCAATGTGTCCACGCGGCCAACCAGAGGAGGCGAAGAAGCCTGGCGCGAGAGCTTTGAAGTTGATCTTCTCCAGCACGTTCGGATCGCTACAGCGGCTATCCCATACCTCAAGCAAGGCAAGGACCCCTCATTAGTGTTTATCGCTTCAATTGCCTCAGGCCTAACCCAGTTGCCACCGGGAGAGGATGCGTACGGCGCGATGAAAGCCGGTGTGATCTCACTGACCGGTCAATTGGCTGCCAAGTACGGTCCAGCAGGCATACGCGTCAATGCGGTGTCGCCGGGACCGGTGATGTTTGAGGGCGGATTTTGGGATGAGGTGAGGACTGGGGCACCACAATTATTTGCTGCCGCCGCGCGCTTAGCAGCGCTGGGCCGACACGCGACGCCCGAGGAAGTAGCCGATCCGGTCGCCTTTCTGTGTTCACCACTAGCAAGTTACATCACGGGCGCAAATCTGCGCATTGATGGAGCCGCCCTGAAAAGTGCCAACTTTTAAGTTAAACTAACTGAGAGCTGACTCGCGCCAAAATGTCTCTGTGAGGTAAGTTTTTGATCGCCATGGGATCATCGGCATCATCAAAAGCAATCAGCCTAAAGCGATTGCCTTCCGGGTCCTTGAAGGCTGCATTTTTGCAGGCTGTCAGTTCTAAATGATTTTGTGTGTCGGGCACACCACCCTGACTAACGACATGAGCGCAGTCAGCCTCGAAATCGGTGCATTCAAAACATAAATACTGAAACCCTGTGCTTGCTTGCGCTAGGTCAGGGGCTGGGACGGGATTATGATATTGCCAAAACTCGAGGCCCAAATTCAAACCAGGCAGCCACATGGCGCTGAGGTCAACATCTTTCAGGCCAGCCACTTTATCCACACGTGCGTTGGCCTGCAGCCTCAAAACCGTGCTGGCCTTTAACCCAAGTGCTCGTGCGTAAAATCCAACCAAGGGCTCGATGTCGCGTGCAACAAAAGCGATGTGTCCAATCCAATAACGAGGGTCGGCGTCGCGAACAAATGGCGCGCCTTCTAATTCCAGCAATATGCCGTCCTCTGTATGGGCATAAAGGTATCGAAAAGGCGTCCCTAGATCGACTGGCTCGGATAATGGTACCAGTCCAGCCTGCAAACCGCGCGCTAGCCCTTCGTCTATATCACGGGACTGAAGGCATATGTGCGCAATCCCCGGCATGTTTACCGGCCGGCTTAGTGTCGGTTGTACAATTGGGTTATTGCTGACCTCAAGTTTGAGATGAATGTTTGGGCCAACACACCATCCATCGGCTCCAAATGTGCAGATGTGCTCAAGCCACGGCGCATGCGAGCGTTTGGCGACCATTAAGCCTATGTGGTGAACGCCAATGATCATTCTTGCTTGACCGTTTCCAATTTGGGCGGGTCTTTAAAGGCGCACGCCATAGTCTCTTTGGCAGCGGTCTACACCAGAAACCTAAGCTACTCAATCTCTATTATACAATACGTCAATAAAACATTGGCAGAGTGTAAAGGTCGCAAGATCGTTACTTGATCGGAATGTTAGTAAATCGGGTCGGGGCCAATTTAGCCCTTCTGCTCCAGCTATATGTTAAAGTTTAGCCAGCTTTACCAAAAGAAGCAGAAATTCGATCGCTGGACGATGGTTTGATAAGATTAATGCATAAGGCGCTCTTGCCATTGTATGATCGGGTATCTGATTGCTCGTGCGTCATAGCGTCAACTAGGTCAAAGCGGCGGCCGCAATTTGACTTTCAGAACTCCAAACCGTCTCTTCCGCAATCGGCTAAAACCAATCAAGAAACAGCCTTATTCTTCGGCTTAAAGGTGGTCTTGCAACAGCGCTGCGAGCATAAACAATCGGTGATTTAGATAATTATAGAGGGCTCTGACAAAACGGTGCGCGCGTGCGGGGAGATTGGGTTCACCGGCACAGTCTTTCAAGGCTGATTGACTTGTTTTTCACCAAGATCGCCTTTCAAGAGGAAACTAATCCGTCAGCAGAGCTTCTTCGATGACTTTGCCGCCCTCCAATCGCAGACAAGTACTGCCGGCAACCCGGTCGCGATGCCCGTTTTTATCGATACGGGCCCACTGCCATTGCAAGGCCAGATAATTCCCAAAAGCGATTTCCCGTTCAAAGGTGATGTGGGACTGAGGGTAAGCTAGGAATTGTTGAAGCCACCACGCCTTGAGTTCTTGGTGCCCACCTTCAGAATCTGGTCCGCTCCAGTGGGCCTCACTATGATAAACGTTTGCAATGCTTGATATCGTTCGGCAGTTCCAGATTTTGTGGAGATTCTCGGCGGTTGCGCTGAATCCACTTAACTCGGCAGGCCCAGTTTGCCCTTTGCCGGAGTCGAGCTCACCCAGAAGCGAATGGTGTTGGTGCAGGCGCTCTTGGTGTGGCGAGCGCGTAAGGATGGCATCAGAAGCAATTCTGCCATTCTCGAGCTTGATCCAGTAATGTCTGCGGACGGATGATCCGTCTGGCGACATCCATGCGACGTCGGCAAACTCTTCGGTGCTAGCGTTGACTTCGAAGCGCCATCCAGAGAATTGCGCTAGGTCAGCGAGTACATGTTGGCGAATGGTATCCCGGCTAAACAGAAGTTCTCCGCGCCAGCGTCGGATAGCACGGTGTAAGTATAGGTCTTCAAAGGCACTGACATTCTCGTTGACGTAAAGTTCGGTAAACATTTCTTTGAGGGTCATGGATGTCATGCGCCCCCACTGATTTGATGCCAGAGGGCGATCTCGTCAAAAATTGTTGTCTCCTCGATGATCACGCCGTTCAAAGTGCGCCAATGGCTGATTGCCAGAATATAGAGCGGGGCATCGCTTGGCGGCCCATATAGACCGGTACTATCGTGCTTTCCAGCAAAGCTCCAACGGACCGCAATATCCGTGTAAGGACCTTCATTGACAGAGCCGACATGGTCGACGCGGACCTTAGCACCCTTCGACATCGACAATAAAGCGCCAATCCATCCGGCTATTTCGCCGTGGCCAAACAGCAGGCGAGCATCGGGACCTGCCCAATGGGTGTGAGCCGCATAGGCTTCCCTGACGCGCGATAATCGACGCAGGTTCCAAATTTGCTGGAACACCAAATGGGCAAATTCCTCTGGATCTTTAGCCGGATCCGGGAAGGCAGGATTCGAAAAATCCACTGCATCATGGCTGAGGATTTCATCCACTTGCTTCTGGCGCCAAGCTGCTATGCCTGAGCTGGTGGCTGGCGATAGTTTGGCTTGTGCTTGTCCCAACGCCATGGCGCTAAAGCCGAGGTCTCGTGCAATCTTTGCATTGTCGCGCACGAGCCATTCTTCGATAATTCGGTTCTCGAGGCACAAACAATCAGCAATCGTGGTGAAACAAACGTTGCGACCGGTAGCCGGGCCAAATTCCCCGTCACCTTGATGGGTGGCATGGCTCGTGATGCGATGGGAAGAATGATAGCCGTCCCGCTCATTGCCGGACCAGATCACAGCTTCGCCCACTAAGGTTCGGTCCGGAAAGCTGTTCAATGTCTTGAGTGTTCCCGCAATCACGCCCTCAACACCCGAGACATCGCCACTCATCAAGTGAATCGGACAATCAGCACCATAATGGGTGGTGATCAGACCAATATCCTTTTCTTCCCAAATCCGGTGTGTGCACCGAATGATATAGTCGATGATATCAACATAAATGTCGTCAAAGCCCTTCATGGGCTGCCGACGCGCGCCTTGTTGTGCGAGGAGCTCAGCAATATCTCGACCATAGAGGCCTAAAGCACTCATTGTGGCACTATACCTTTTTGACGACGTGAATGACGCTGTCTTGGTTGGCAATGATCATGGGTTCGTGTTGGTGCGGCACAGATAAAGTATCGCCAATCTGCAAGAGTACGGGGCCATTTTCACACGTCAGCGTCAATGCACCTTTGTGAACAAAGATCACGGTACCAGCTACTTCTTCAAGCCTCTGGCCTTCTTTCAATGAAACTTGTGACAGGCTGAAACCATGCTCGCCGCGCAAAACTCCGTTTCTGTCGATGATCGGAAATGTGCCCGGTCTTGCCTTTGCCACAAAGGATGCTGCCTCGGCTTGCGTCGCGACATGGAGGGCCGCTACTTGCTGAGCGGTTGTTTCGGGCATGATGGCGGCATCGGCTGGGACCGTTTGCCCTGCTACCGTGTCAATCAATTGACCTGTCTCAAGCAAAATGAGGCCATGCTTTCGTGCCAGTTTAAAGACATCCGGTGCCCAGAGCACGCGGCCGGGATCATCCTCTCCCAATACTGCCCACAGGAACCCAATGTCTGAGCCAATATTGGTAAAGCCGCGAAACATGCCAGTCGGTATCGAAATGACATCCCCGGGCCCCATTTCAACTTGGGCATCTTGACCTGTTTCACCCAGATCGAAGCGCCAGTGCCCTGTATGAACCAGAAATACTTCCGCGGTATCGTGGCTGTGTTGGGAGTTGACACATGCTGGCGGTTGTCGAGCACCGCCAATATTGAACCCATGTGGTTCTGCAATATGGACATATTGATCAGGATTTTCGGAGACACCGGGGCCAATAATGGTGAAATTCTCTTTCGCTTCCGAACCCGGCGAGCGACAATCGATGAAAGCATTGTAGCACGGACGTAGGTCTATGTAGCGCACCAAGCGCGCTTCCCAGTCCTTAGCGCTCAAGGGGCGCAGACCATCATGGGATATAGAGACAAAATCCTGAGCCACCCAAACCATCCAATCATCCGAGCCTGTCAATCCACAGGCCCTTTCAACACCGTAAAAGCCACCTGCTTCACAATAAGGGTTTACGACCGTTGCATTCGAAGTCAATATGCTTTGGATGAACGATTCAAAAAACCTCAAGCGTAACTACTGGCGAATAATCGATGCGACGCGCGATTTAAGCTTCAACGCGTCTAACCTCTTGAACCAACTTTACGCCCCAAACTGTGTCATGTCGGTCTGTGCTCCTTTTGACCGCGCCAATGGTGATGCGTTGATTGGTCGGGATGCCATTTATGAGGGCTTCTTCGCGCCCTTATTGGCGTCTTTCTCCAACCTTGAGCGCCGGACTGACATCTTGATGCAGGGCGAGTTCAAAGCTGGCGCTTGGATCGCGAGTTACGGCTGGCTCATTGGCAAGTTTGAAAGCGATTTTTTTGGTATCAAGCCGACTCACCGCCATCACTGGCTAAGATTCGGCTGGTTTGAGCGTATCGAAGATGGGCGCGTTGTTGAAAGTATTGTCATCCTTGATGTGCCAAGACTGATGATTGAGTGTGGCGTGTGGCCAGTTCGAGCGCAATTGGGTGAGGATTGGTCGCCTGCCCCGGCTGCGCAGGACGGACTTCAACTCAATTCTTCTGACCCTCAAGATAGCGAAAAAAGTCTGAAGCTGGTTGAAGCGATGATTGCCGGCCTCATGAGTTATGACGGCAAATCATTGAAAAGCATGGGCATGACCCGCTTCTGGACGCCCCAATTTCATTGGTATGGTCCGGGAGGCATTGGTAGTGCACGCGGGCATCAAGATTATGAGCGGGCGCACCAACAGCCTTTTTTGACCGCGTTTCCAGATCGCATAGGTGGCAATCATCGGTGCCGTATTGGCAATGGTGCTTTTGTGGCTTCCTCAGGCTGGCCCAGCATAAACGCAACGCATTTGGGCGATGGGTGGTTAGGGATTCCGGCGACTAACAAGCGCATTACCATGCGCGTTATGGACTTCTGGCGTCGAGAAGGCGACTTCCTCAGTGAGAACTGGGTCTTTATCGACATGATCGATCTGCTGAAGCAGTTCGATATTGATGTATTTGCAAGCCTTTAGGCTGATGCAAATGTTGGGGGCATAATATGAAGTTTCAGGCACTCGATTGGGCGATCGTCATCGCTTTCTTGATTGGCAATCTGGTGCTTGGCTATTTTCTAAGTCGAAACGTCACCACCGCCAAAGAATTCAATTTGGGTAGTGGCAATACACCTTGGTGGGCAATCGGCTTATCGGTGATAGCCACCTATATCAGCGCCCTTTCCTTTTTGGGCGCGCCCGCTTGGGCCTATAAGGATGGGCTAGCTGCCTTAGCGATTCATCTGAACTATCCGATTGTCATCATTCTCGTCACGGGATTTTTCTTGCCGTTCTTCTACATGAGCGGCGTTGCCTCGATTTATGAGTATCAAGAGCGTCGGTTTGGACAATTAAGTCGGGCCGTCATGTCCATTATCTTTTTGGTCACCCAAGGGCTCTCAACCGGTGCGATCCTCTTTGCGACTGCCCTGGTTTTGAAATTCATAACTGGGATGTCCATCCCCATGGCTGTGGTCATCGTGACCATTATGGCTTTGATCTACACCACCATGGGAGGCATGCTGGCTGTTATCTGGACAGATGTCTTTCAAGCGGCGGTGCTGTTTGGTGGTGCGATCGTTATTCTTATTGCGCTGTTCGTTTCCATGCCAACACCTGTCGGGGAGGTCTTATCGAACCTCAAAGAATTGGGGCGGTTGAGTGCAATTGACTTCACGCCAGACCCCACTGTCGCGACGACCATATATTCTGGCCTATTCGGCATGACCCTGTTTCACATTACCGTTTATGGCGCGAACCAGATGATGGTTCAGCGCACTTTGGGAGCCAAGAATATCGGAGACGCGAAGAAGTCCTATCTCTTGATGGGTTATGCCGCTTTCCCGATCTACTTTCTGTTTTTCTTCATCGGCGTGCTCGCCTATGGCTATTATGACGGCAAGCCATTCGACCAGCCCAACGAAATCATTCTGCAGTTTGCTGCCGAATCTGGCGTGCCTGGTCTATTAGGTATATTGGCGGCTGCAGTTTTGGCGGCTTCCATGTCGACATTAAGCTCGGCCTTTAACTCAATGGCAACCGCAAGCGTCGTCGACTTCTACCAGCGCTATTACAAAAAAGATGGGGATGATGCGCACTATCTGCGCGCAACCCGCATTGCGACCGTGGTTTGGGCGATCATCATCATTGGCCCTGCGATCCTTTACGATCAATCCAATGGTTCTATTCTCGAAGTTTTGAGCAAGATCGGCAGCTATTTTGTTGGGGCGAAGCTTGGCATGTATGGCCTCGGCTTCTTCTCAAAACATACAACCGAACGCGGGCTGATGGCCGGTGTTGTCGCAGGCTTTGCCATCATTGGGTACGTGGCAAATTACACAGATATTGCTTGGCCTTGGTTTTGTTTGATTGGCGGGGTTGCAACTGTCATTGTCGGATGGACCACAAGCCGCATTCTGGACGGCAAGCAAGCAGAATGGTCGCCCTATTCGGTGCCCGGTCAGCAAGCGCGCTTTGCCGCCGAAGGTCGGCCACTCAAAGACGGCAATTGGAATACAATGCCTGGGGCTATTGATAAGCAAAGCCTATGGTTGGTCCTATATCTCTTTGCCACGCTGATCGGCTTGGCTCTGTTTGAATATCTTGTCTAACGTCGACCCAGTCTTGCATGCGCATGCGAATAAGACTGGGTCCTGCAAGCCTCATCGAGCTTGGTGGCAGATCATGTTGTGGGCATTTCTGCCACACTTGGTGATTTCTCGTTCAAGCAGCGCCCAAATCGTGCCTTGAAGCGATATTGACCTGTTAAATTCTGCTTGCATTCGAAGTCATAATACAATCATATTATCTTTCGAAAAATCGAGGGAGTCCTTGCGATGCTGAATAATTTCGTCACTCACGCGTCAAAATCAACGCTTTTAGCAACCATTTCCGGGTTGGCCTTTATGGTCGCTACGCCGAGTTTTGCTCAGCAAAGCACGACTGAAGCAACAGCCGAGCCTGAGCGCGGCATCGAAACCGTTGTTGTGACCGCGCAACGGCGTGAAGAAAATCTGCAAAATGTTCCCCTCTCCGTATCCGCTTTCAGCGCCGCACAAATCCAAGCGCGCGGCCTCACGGATATGTCGCGCCTCGAAAACTCCGTTGCGGGCGTGACATTTGTGCGCCCCTGTGTTGCGCCGCAGCCTGGGCACCGCAGCCGTGTTGAGGCCGGT
>VKHH01006519.1:0-18347 GCA_015144975.1 Epipyxis sp. PR26KG
GTTTCGCATTTGTGGTTGTGAAGTTTCCCCACCCCTGCAGATGGTATCTTACGGGGATTTGGGACTGTACATTATTAATATTATTATTAATATTATTATTAATCTAATATTTAAGTCAATTCATTCATTTATCCAGAATTCTAATTCAATTTCAATTATATAATAATAATAAATAATAATGGAATTATTTATTATGACCATTCCATGATAATCAAATCTAATATGCCTTGTGAAGTTGCAATAATATCTCTCACATCTTTAAATTCTCGATGAATTTCATGTACAATATCAACAATCCCACTTGTCATAGTCATTTGTCTTGCTTCTGCTATACTATACTTTGTTTTACTATCAGACATTAATAAATTAAATAATAGAGCTAATGCTTGTCTGATAATAACTTTGTCATTATGATATAATTTTAATCCTTTAATTATTATATCAATACATCCATTATGATAAATTTCTGCTTTATTTGATGGATTATCTAATGATAAATTCTAAAATTATTAATATAATATCATATAAGATTATTAATATTATATTATATAAGATGGATTATGATAATTAATGTAGCATTATAATATTATGATAATTTATTATTATTATTATTATTATTATTATTATATTAAATTAAACTAAACTATATTTAAACTGAAATAAATAATTATTTATATAAATATATAACAAAGAAATATTAATATCCTTCTATTCCAATTAACTTTGTAAACTCTTAAATCTCAAGTGTTTGCAAGTGTATAAATAATAATTCAAACAATTATATGATGAACTATAACATAATTGAAATAATATATAATTTTATGAATATTTTGTTTTGCTAATCCAACAAAAATATATTGTTGTTTCCTAAAACAGCTTCAGGTCAATCAAAAATTGAAAAACGGAACATAACGGAACAAAGGAAGTATGATCATTAAAAAATTAAAATGAAAATTTTAATATAATTAAAAAAAATATAATTAAAAAGTGATACTAAAATTCTTAATAATGCTACATGTACCAATATAATGATAATATGGTAATAATACTTACAAATAAAGTCCAATAACCCCATTTTGCATATGAATCTTGTTTGATATTAGTATTTAAAAAGGAAATCTTGAAAATGAATGGAATTGCGCCTCTGTCAGCTAATCTAGATTGTGCTGCAGGAAAGTCTGCACCAATGAGACCAATAGTCATAACTAGTTTATAGCTTGGCAACAGATTGGCTAAAATATCAATTATTGATATTTATAATAATACAATCATAATATTTATGAAATTTTTAAAATGATAATCTATGCGGTACCTATTTCATTATTATCATTTGCCATCGAATATACATGTATGTATGCTTTCATCACTTCATCTACACAGTTATTCAATTCTGTTTGATCAGAAAATAATTGATCCCTTGCTTTTCGAACTAGTAGTAATTCATTCAGCAAATCAACTGAAGCAAAAATTCTCTGAAAATTGTAAAAATACCCCATTATTCTCAATAAAATAGAATAATTTCATCTTACTATACCTTGTCATCAATAGAATATGACTCTAGTAAAGTCAAAATATGGTGAATAATTCCTTTATTTACTAACTGAGTAGCATTTATTGTAGGATTTTGGTGAACTTTCTTTCTTAGTAATAAAAGAATTGTCAAACTATTATTTGCATCTAATAGATTGTTTTGCAATTGATTGTATATATCCTCAACATTTTCATTTGTATCCTTCAAAAGTTTCTAGTCATACAATAAATATTATTATTAGTATATACAGTAGAAATTAATTCGAATACGGAATAGGGAAAACACTGTACCTCAGAAGGAGATGAGTTCAAGAAAAAAGCTAAGTAAGTCAAAAATGCTGTTACTGAAATACATCCCAACAAGATTAATCCAGGAGCTGCTAAAGATTCATTAGATATAATATATAAAATAAGTAAAGCTATTATTGTAGCAAATAATAAAAATACTTTCCAATCTATGAAACTTGAATTTGACATGATTGTTACAGTAAATTGGAACAATTCGTGCAACAAATAAAATTAAAAAATTTATTATCATTCGTGAATGAAAGAAGAAGGTATAATATCCATATCCGGCGGGTATATGTGAGGAGTATTCATCATTTATTTCATTCATTCATCATTTTCCCCCACACTCGAAATCTCTCACAACAAATCAAAAGTTGAACCAATTCAAATAAAGATTAATGATCAGCCATATATTTGAATTGTAAACAGTAACCCTTTTGCTATAGCCATCGAATATTTTTGAAAACTGAAAAAATGATGAGCGCCAAAAGGTCATATGATGAGGATGAGGATGAATTGAGTAAATTTATGCGAATGGGAGAAGAGTTAGATGACAGTAAAGATCTTTATATTCCTCTCACTCAGCGCCAAGAAAGTGACAGAGCGTTAAAGAAGAAGAAATTATTGGAATCGAAAAACAATAGAAAAAACCAAAACGATGAAGCTAATAAAAATGAAAATGACAGTACAATAAATAATCTTCCTCTTATTGAGCAAGAAACTAAACCAAATAATAAACCCACGCAAAGTTTATTGTTGGAAGCCGCTGAGCTTAGGCAGCAACAATCACAATTAAATAGTAATTTAGTGAAAAAACAGAAGAAAATAGCAGAAGAAATTATTCTATTGAAAGAAGCAAATCAGGTGCAAACAAATGCATTGCAATCTAGTGAAGAAATAGCGAAAGGGAAAAAGTATACTGAAAGTTTAAAAACAACTTGGACTGCACCAAAATATATTCTTGAAAAAGATGAAAATATTCATAATAACATCCGAACTAAATGGCATATTTTAGCAGAAGGTGAAAATTGCCCACCACCAATCAAGTCTTTTCGTGAAATGAAGTTTCCAAAGTGTATATTAGATGCATTACAGAAAAAAGGTATTATGAGACCAACACCTATTCAAGTCCAAGGCTTACCTGCTCTATTATCAGGAAGAGATATTGTTGGTAAGTTAGTTTACTCCTAATAAAATTAACAAATAATTTGTATATAATGTATGTTTTAGAAATATTATATGAATTAAATATTGAGTTAATTAAATTAATGTTAATGAATTAAATATTGAGTTAATTAAATTAATGTTTTTTGTGTAATTAAGGTATTGCTTTCACTGGTAGTGGGAAAACCTTGACCTTCTGTTTGCCAATGATTATGTTTGCGTTGGAAGAAGAAATGAATATGTCTTTAAGAGGTATAAAATATACAATTATTAATATTATTATATTTGCTTGATATAAATAATGAAATTGAAACTAATATTATTGCAGTTTTATAAACTGAAACTCTGATACGGTACTTGCTAAATCGATAAAAGCGTTGCTGATATATATTTAAATATCGAACTAATTATTAATACTCTTCCAGGAAAAGAAGGACCTATTGGATTGATTCTTTGTCCATCTCGTGAACTTGCTCGTCAAACATATGAAGTTGTTCAATATTATTTACAAGCATTAATCGATGCTGGTTATCCAGAATTAAGATCAGCATTATGTATTGGAGGTGAATCTAATCGAGATCAACTTCAATTATCTCAAAGATATGGATTACATTGTGTTGTTGCAACACCTGGTAGACTGAATGATTTATTAAATAAAGGGAGCTTAAATATGGACATTTGCAAGTATTTAGTACTTGATGAAGGTGATCGAATGTTAGATTTGGGATTTGATATCGAGGTAAAGTACTATATATGATTTATTATTAATTATCTAATCAAAATATTATTTTATTATTTTAATACTAATATAATATATTTGTTACTTATTTACTTATTAATTTATAGTTTTTTTGTATATGATACGTTTTTACATCATTTAGTTTATAATAATTTTAATCACCAGTATCTAAATGTCATTATCAACAATTGTTATTATCTGAAGGTACATAGTATTATTGATAAATTTAAACGACAAAGACAAACTGTTCTATTTAGTGCAACAATGCCACAAAAATTTCAAGATTTTGCAAAGCATACTCTAATACATCCTTTAGTGGTCAATGTTGGTAGAGCCGGAGCAGCAAATCTTGATGTGATTCAAGAGGTATATTTACTTAATGAATAATCAAAATTATTGAACTAATTTCTTTAAAATAATAATTCATTTTCATTAAATGATAGGTTGAATATGTGAAAAAAGAAGCGAAAATTGTATATTTATTAGAATGTTTACAAAAAACAGCTCCACCAGTTATAATATTTTGTGAGAGAAAGAATGATGTAGATGAAATTCATGAATATTTATTAATAAAAGGTGTTGAAGCTGTTAGTATTCATGGTGGTAAAGATCAAGAAGAAAGAAATGAAGCCATTAAATTATATAAAGATGGAGTTAAGGTTAAAGAAATCATAATAATTTTCATAACATATTAATTATTGAATTGCCTCACATTTTCCTGTTGAATTTTTTTTAATCGTATTTACTATAACATTTTTCTAATCTATATTATTATACAAATATTTTATTTTTTATTTTCTAAAATAATATATTTTTTGTAATATAATATAATATATATATATAAAGGATGTTCTAGTTGCAACAGATATAGCTGCAAAAGGTTTAGATTTTCCTGATATTCAACATGTTATTAATTTCGATATGCCAAGTGAGATTGAGAATTATGTTCATCGAATTGGTCGTACTGGAAGATGTGGGAAGACAGGTGTTGCAACTACATTCATTAATAAGGATGTTGAGGTAAATGATTTTTTTTTAAATTGTGATTTTTTTTATAAAAATAATCATCTTTATTTTATTTAGGAAAGTACATTATTAGATTTAAAACATTTGTTAATGGAAGCTAAGCAGCGTGTTCCACCTGTATTACAAGCTTTAGATGATCCAGATGATGATATTAATGCATTAATGAACGGTGTGAAAGGATGTGCATTTTGTGGTGGATTAGGTCATCGAATTACAGAATGTCCTAAATTAGATAAAGATGCACGTAGAATTGGTGCTGGTAAAAGAGATTCACTTGCTGGAGGAGGATATTAAGAAAATATGATATAATGAATTATTATATAATAATTTTTTTAATTAGTAATAATTTTTGCTATTAAAAATAATAAAATAAATCTAAAATATTAAATATATATGTTGTCTTAAATAGAAGAAAGAATCAACCTATATTGTATGTTTTTGCACAAATATAATTATAAGATAATATTTAATTATGTAATTAACAGTCTACTTGATCATATGAATCAATACTCTTTGCTATACTCAAAAAAAAAAAAAGATTTCGTCAACCTGCCGTTCGAATATGGATAAGTAATATTAATCTTAACACTTTTGCAAAGTTACACTTTTTACTTTGGTCGAAGCAAAAGTATTACCATTTCATTTTCAAAGAATACTAATTTTTATCTTAATAAATATATTATTAATAATGATTTAAAATTAATTAAATTAATTGCGTAACAAAATAAAAATATGATCTTGATAAACCCTCTGTCATATTATTGTGAATGATCAAACCCCTCAATTAAAAACAAGGAAGAAGAAGTTGTTGTTGTAGAAAATATCTTGACGGTAACATATTTGTAACTTGAATGAACAAAAAACATATTTAATACTTTAATTTAATGTTTCTTTAATATATTAAGGAGGGAGATGTAGAAGAACAATTCAATTCTTTGACGGTAAATATTAATATCTCTCCTTAAAATATTAAAGAAACATTAAATTAAAGTATTAAATATGTTTTTTGGTCATTCAAGTTACAAATATGTTACCGTCAAGATATTTTCTACAACAACAACTTCTTCTTCCATAGTTAAGATTTGTTGATCATCGTCCATCATCTCCTTAGTATATTAAAGAAACATTTAATTAAAGTACCTATGAAACAATACGAATGAAATTACTGTAGTTCATGGCTGGAAAACTGTAAAGAAATAAATATTTAAGATTTTAGGATGATAGAAAATAAAAAAGGTACAAATCAAGAATTCCACAAAGGTTAAATAATTACCCGCTGTTGCTTGTGAAACATGGAACATGGAATCAGAGCTCAAATATCAAATATACTCCGGGTACTGAATTTTTGTTAACTTATATTGCATCAACACAATTCCTCTACAAAAGAATGTAAAGATAAAAAGAGTTTGAAGATTCTACTTCACTCTTACTCTTTGTATCTTTGTATAAATTCCTCATTGACCTGCGACGTCAAAATTAATGAATTAATGAATTAATAAATTAACTATATATAAAAACATAAGAGAGAATCCTCTTAATAAGCTCTACGCTTTCTTTCTTCAACTCATGATTGATTTGTTGAAAGAATAAATAAATGCAGCAGCAGGAAAAAAGTGAGAGAGAGATCGACCGATCTTTCTCCCACGATTCTTGTTCCTCTTTTTCCCAACAACATAACAAAATAAGAACAACAATTCAATAAGAATACAATATTAACCTATATTAAAATATGAAATTTAACTTTTCTATTATCACAATCTTATCATTGAGGAAAATAACGAATGCATTGATTGGATTTCCTGTTAAATTTTCTCTTTTAAACAGTCAAAAACCATCAGTATCAGTTTCAATTGAAAATACAAATATAATAAAAGACTCTCATGCACAGTATAGCGATGTATATGATAACAAATTTTATACAACAACCGCATCTTCTCCAAATGGAGACGACAATCTTTCACTCACTTCTTTGACTTATAAAGTTGACGATAAAAATAAATTTAATTTAAACAAAAACACATTATCAAAGGTGTTCAATTCCATGAAAAATCACAAACATAAGTTAGAACTACCAACGTTTATATTGAGTATTATTGTTGCAATCGCTGGTTTCTTTTCATATAAACCTATTAATATCTACTCAACTACTGGCCTAAAACCGGTTTTGATGTCCACCTTATTATTCGCTCCACTGATTTCATACATTCCAGTGTTAAACTGGGGATTACCCTTGAGTCGAATTGGTTCATATGCTTCAATTAAATCAAAATATCATCGAATTGGGGGAATATTGACCCTTATCGTTCCACTATTATTTACAATATGGGAAGCTATTACATCAACTCATGTTCATCCAGCTCTATTCATAGGATGTATTGGAATGATACTTACCAATGTTGGATTTGGGAGCGCTTTGATACCTACCAAAATACCATTATATGACATTCCGACTGTTCGAGCCTTCGCAGTCGGAGTACTATTAGCTCTTTCATTCACATCATTGGCGTGCTTCTTTAGATTTGGCATGTATGCTTCATATGAAATAATTGGGAAAATTTCTGCTATAATATCAATTTATAGTGTTTTATATGCATGGTCTGATGGGCTTCAACATTTCACAAAGTATATTTTAAATGATTACAAACCAAAAATAGGGAAGAAATGGTTTATTCCATTTCAGAATCAACTAAATCAAGCACATTTATTAAACCATTTCAAATACATATTTATTGATTGCTTCTACAAGCAGCCATCAAAAGAAGCATTACAAGCATCCGTATCTCCATCAAATGTAGTAACTGCATCAACAACATTATTAACAGCGTTGTTCGCAATGACTGCTCTTATACAAACCCGATATCTTGGTAAATCTCCTTCTACTATTATGCAGAACATGAATACATTATATCCTCATATTGTTCGATGGAGCTGCTATAATTCATTATTAGCAGTTGTTGCTAATAATTTCGGAACATTTGCTGGAACTTTAGTTATTCAAAAAAGAGTAAGTCAAGAAACTGCTGGGAAGTTTAATGCGATCGGATTATTCGTTCCTGTCCTAAATATTTTAGCATTTTGTATAAAGTATCCAAATGCTTTTTCTGAACTATTTATCACATCATTTCTAGCATTGCCAAAAACTATATAAATTTTGATGTATTGTGTATATATTGCATATTATTTGTCAATTAATGACATTTATGTAATTTTGTATACTTTTCTATGTTTTCATATTTTAAGTTATGTAACATAAATCTTCACTACAATCAACAGTTTTTGTGCAACTTTAAAATATTTTTTAATATTAGTTAATAAAACAAACAATTTCTTCAAGATTTTATACTATAAAACTAAATTGTAATCGATAATATTAGCCAATCCTAGTCCAGGAAGTTTTGCAATGAAAGGATGGCGTATGGTCTTATACTTAATCTCCAGATGATGCCAAGAAAATTGTATCAGGATCAAATGAGAAGTATGTAAAAATCGGAGATTTTGCGACTAGGCTTGTAGAAGAATATTATAACTGGCTTCTCATTTGATTATGATGAAACTTTCAAACCATCTGTAGAATAAGTAACAGACTATACACAATCATCCTTGAGAAAAAACTAAAATTAATTGACTAAATGAATAAATACAATAACAGCAATTTGAAAATTTATGAAATATTAGCGTTTTTATACCATAAATTAAAGCATAAATTAACATTTCGATCAGAACTGTTGATGAAGTTAACCACCACCAAATATAAGTTTATTCTTGGATAATAATGATTGATAGTATTGAGATAACGTTTCATAAACTCTTCAGCAATATTAAATCTTTTGGAGCTAAAATAGAAATAAATGTAATAAAATGCCGAACTCGTCCATGACACCACAAAGTTAAAGTAGCCAGCTCACGATCACCGCAACACTTTATCTTTTCTTTCTCTTTAATAAAACAATCAAATTATAGTGTTCCAATTTAGAATAGGATCTTTGTGCTTGTGTAATATCGTAATATATTTCTTGGGGAACAAGAGCTAAGAGAATATTGATAACTTCGAATCTTAAAATAATTCCATATCAAGTTAAATATACAAACAGCTGTGAGGATATTGGTGCCTATTCAAGTTTTTATAGCTCTCTTCGCTCTTCGCTTCACCTAATAAATGGTAAATGGTAAGCCTGGTAACTCATTTTCAAGATGACGTTCTAAATTTTGGTCAAAAGCATCATTTTGGTAGTTGGAGAAGCTATTTGTTGAAGAGCGCCACTATAATTACCCGTTTCAATTTTTATTGTAATGTAAGAAGAAAAGAAAATATACTAAAAACAACCCAACAAAAAAGAAAAGAGAACATCACAGCAGTCCTCCACTTTGCCGTTATACCTCCACTTTTGAATCGAACAAGTTACTTTAAAAATCATTTTGAATGTAATGAATCTAGATATCTAGATATTATTGTCAAATTGCTGTTATTATCAAAAACTGATACTCAATGATTAAATCATGCACAAAACAGCAATTTAAGATGAACAGTCTAGCCTGTATCAATCATCATCTTTTTGCTATACATACATCTATTATTACAATAATAATCCCAAATCGTCATTAAAATAAGTTAAAGGATCTGTAAAGGGTAGTATGGTGGTGGTGGGGGGGTGCAGTTGCTCCCTGGTGACGTTGTTGTTTCAGGTTTCAGGTCATCATTCATCATTCATCAACATCCCAACATCATATGGTTCGAGTTTTATCCTAGTAGGACTGTTTAAATCATTATAATCATGCAAGAAGTTAATTGATTTTGCGATTTTGCAATGATTTCGTATTTAAAACACATTTTCGCGGCAGTGAAAGAAATAGTATCTTACTTATGCGACAGATATATACTAAAAAAACCGGTAACTTGTGACTTTTGACTTATGTAGTATGTATAGAATGTATCACTATTCATTATAAGTATTCATTTAACGAATTGGTTTTGATTTGATTCGCAATTCTGATGTGAAGGCGATGCTTTTATATTATTATTATTATTCTATATTAGAATATTCGAATTGTTAAGCCAAACATCCTATACTAATGTACCATCAATGTTTGAATTTTAATCAAAATTTCATCTCGAAAATTAATTGCATCATGTGCAATTCAATAGATATCATATCCGGGAGATCCAATTGCAAATCAGCAATCAAGAATTGGTCGTTGGCCCAAAAAAGAGTTCCGAATAACTCCAGGATGGCTATTTTCTCACGCCAAAGGTATAACGACAAGATAACAATTTTAATGACTATATAACAAAGCTTGATGTGGTAAATTTATTATTCATGTTCATATTCATATTAGATTCGCATACCATCACTGAAAAGAATTTTAATAATAAACACTCAATTACTGGTGAACCAGCTGGAAGACAAATATGGTATAAAGAGCCATCATCAGAACTGAAAAATACTTCTCTAGATGAAGCAAAACTTGTTGGTGGTTTTGATGAATTAACATTTTGTGCTGCTGCTAATCCTAACAGGTTTTGTTTATTCATCACCGAACACTATATTGCGAATATTGATTATGGTTTGTGTGAATATATTGAATTAATAGCGCTGATAAATTGTTAAGAAAACAGTTAATTAATGAATGGAAAGGACCATTACCAGATGAAAATTCTATTCCTAAAACTGCTCTTGATTCTGCTCGTAAAGCTGTATCATATTATCAAATGTTACAATGTGAAGATGGCCATTGGGCAGGAGACTATGGGGGACCCATGTTTTTAATGCCTGGCTTTATTTGCACATTATATCTTATGAATGCACCATTTCCAGTGGGTAGAAAAGAAGGCATGATAGCATATTTATTAAACCACCAACAGATTGATGGTGGATGGGGTACACATATAGAATGTGCTTCAACTATGTTCGGAACAATTCTCAGCTATGTTTCATTACGATTATTGGGGGAAGATCCAGAATCAGATCATATGGTAAGAGGCAGAGCTTTTATTCATTCATATGGAGGTGCTTTATATGCACCATCTTGGGCCAAATTTTGGTTAGCTGCAATTGGTGTTTATGAATGGGATGGAATCAATTCCGTTCCAGTAGGTAATTGTTTTATTCAAATCTAAAGTGTCTGATATACTGTATATAATAAATCAATTTTCTTTTTTAATATTAAGAAATGTGGTACCTACCAAGATGGTTTCCTTTTCATCCTGGAAAAATGTGGTGTCATTCTCGTATGGTGTATTTACCAATGGGTTATGTGTATGGTATGAGATACACACCTGATGTTAATTCACGCGAAGAATTATTAGGATTAAGAAAAGAATTATATTGTCAACCATACGAATCAATCAATTGGGACAATTATAGGCAAACTTGTGCTGATATCGATGAATATAGTCCATTAAACCCAGTGATGAAAATTGCTCAAGATTTTTTATCATATTATGAATATTGGTTACCTTCATTACCATTCATGAAAAAATTAAGAAAGTTGGGACTTGATTTTGTGATTAAATATATTCACGAAGAAGATTTGCAGGTAATTATATGAATCTATATAAAAAGATATAAAAATTTTATTATATATCTGTTTAAAATGTATTTTTTTATGAAATATGGATGGAGTAACATTATTTATTGGACATATTATCATTGTCATCACTCCCATGACAATATTTGTTCCGCTTTTCTTCCCTCTCAAAAATAAGTACTCTGGTTTTACTTGATGATAAAAGTTACAAAATGTAGCATCACTTCTACAATATATTCTTTCTCTCATTTCATATCGACATGTTTACCACAACTATGTATGTGTTATGGAAACATGACCTAATATGATCGGACGGACGTTTCGCTCCGATGTTAAATGTAATAAAAAGTTGTCATGATATTTTCTTGTATAATGTGTATTAAAATCATAATTAATACACAATCAATAAAAGTTCGCATAAAATTTACATTGAAAGTAATATTATACTACACTTACAAGAATCAAACTTAATAAAAACTCTTCTTCTAATATACTTCAAATATGGTTTGATTCTTGTAAATGTAGAATAATAATACTTACAATGTAAATTTTATGTATCAATATTGATTTCAATATACATCATACAAACAAATATCATGATAATGTTTTAACTTTACAGTGAAATGTACAATCGTATTAGGTCATGTTATCATAATATATACATAGTCGTGGTACATGTCAGTATAGGTATATTACAGATGTAATGTTAGATTTTATTGCTTCTATTACTTGATTTTGAATCATCGATATCAGTTTCTTGATTATTAATTTATATGTTGATTAATTTTAATATAAATTTATTATTATTATCGATTTTTTTATTTGTTATTTTTATTAAAATTATATAATCTACAAAATTTTTATTATTTAGACAAATTATATTGATATTGGTCCTGTGAATAAAGCTATGAATATGTTATGTGTGTGGATCAACAGTGGCTTTGACATCACCAACAAGGATGTTATCATGCATTTAATGAGAGTGGATGATTACTTGTGGGTAGCTGAGGATGGACTGAAAGTGCAAGGTTATAATGGTAGTCAATGTTGGGATACTTCTTTCTTTTGTAAGTAATAGTAATGATTATAATGAGAGAGATATTTATTATTATTTTAAAAATATTTTATTTGATAATATTATGATTATTTTTTACTACTTATATTAATAATACTATTATTTTATATTTATTAATGTCATTATTTATATTATAATTTATCATTATTAGCACAAGGATTAATTGAAGGTGAATTGCATCCAGAATTCCCAGAATGTGTCCAGAAAATTTATAATTATCTTGAAAAGACACAAATCGCCAATGATGAGAATGATCGAGAATACTTCTTCAGACATCAATCAAAAGGAGGATGGCCATTTTCAACTGCAGCACATGGTTGGCCAATTTCTGATTGTACTGCTGAAGGTTTTTATTTTACTATTTTTTAAAAATTATTTTTTTATTATTGCATCATTATAATTATTTTTTTGTTAAAAATAAAAGGATTGAAATCAGTATTAGCCTTACATAAATCGAATTCCATCCCTGTTAATAATCGTATCTCATCAAGAAGATTATATGATGCATGTGATGTTATTCTAAGTTACCAAAACAAAGATGGGGGATGGGCAACTTATGAAAATACTCGAGGAGGAGGATGGTAATTTCTTCTTTTATTTATTTTATTATAATATTATAATTTATAAATAATATTGTAAATTATTTTCATTCATTTTTATATTATTGTTATTATTAATATTATTATTACTATTATTACTATTATTATTAATATAATAATAATAGTAATTATTATTATTTTTCTATTGTTTTAGGTATGAATTATTGAATCCATCTGAAGTTTTTGGTGATATTATGATTGATTATTCATATGTTGAATGCTCTTCAGCTTGTATTACTGCTCTTATAGCATTTCGACATTCTTTTCCAAATTATAAAACAAATGAAACAATAAAATCTATTAAATCTGGTGTCAAATTTTTGAAATCTATTCAAAGAAATGATGGTTCTTGGTATGGCTCATGGGGATGTTGTTTCACTTATGGCACATGGTTTGGAATTGAAGGTTTAGTAGCATCTGGTGAAGAATTATTAACATCAAAATCATTACAAAAATCTATTCAATTTTTACTTTCAAAACAAAATAATAATGGAGGTTGGGGTGAAAATTATTTAGCATGTGTTAATAAAGTGTATTCAGTTAATGGAACTGGAGTAAGTGTAATTATATCATTTTTTTTGTGATATATTTTTATTAATAATTATTATGATAATATTTCTTATAGACATTAATTTACTTTTGTTAATAATAATTGTAATAATATTTCTTATAGACATTAGGTGAGGAAGAGAGTGGAGTGGTTCAAACAGCTTGGGCTATGCTTGGTTTAATGGCAGCATGTCACAAAGATAAGAGTAAACATCGTGATGCTATAGAAAAAGCTAAATTATTTTTAATGAAGAGACAGGTTTGTAATTATGAATGTTTTTTCAGATTTTTTAAAATAATAAACATTTTAAAAATAATAATAATATTTTTATAGTTACCTAATGGTGATTGGGAACAAGAAGGTATCACTGGTGTTTTCAATCGATCATGTGGTATTACTTACTCTCAATATAGAAATATCTTCCCTATGTGGGCATTAGCAAGATATGCGGTCTATTATGAAAATAATTAAAAAAATATATACTGTTTTTATTTTTAAAAATGAAAGGTTTCCGGGATTGTCAAGTATATTTTTAAATTGTAAATTGTAACACATTTTAACAAAATCAGTCATAGTTGATTAATGAATCAAAATATACTTTAACACGAAATTTCGAATCGAATTACATAAAAATAACTTAAATAGGACTTATAATAGCTATACGATCAATATAAATTTTCTCATTGAACAATTGTAGGGGTATCTCAATAATATATCAGTAACAATAATCGTGAATGGTAATAATTTTTTTTATTACTTTTTAATCATTATTATTATTAATCCAGATTATTTAATTAATTGATCAATACACTATTATTATTATTATTATTATTATTAATTTTATTATTATTATTATTATTATTATTAATTTTATTATTATTATTATTATTATTATTAATTTTATTATTATTATTGTTATTATTATTATTATTATTGTTATTATTATTATTGTTATTATTATTATTATTATTAATTTTATTATTATTATTATTATTATTATTATTATTATTATTATTATTATTATTATTATTATTATTATTATTATTATTATTGCTAAGCTGCTGATTTTGTAAATTGAAAGATGTATTTGTGAAACTGACAGCAACTACTTGTAGTGTTGTATGTGCAACAAAGTGTTTATCAAAGTAGAACTTACGGCATTGAGTTATGGCTATGCTGGAGGTCAACGGAGTCATTATAGATTATGGCTGCTGATATAATTATTTTCGACAATTTCTTTTCTTCTTGCATGCTTTGTATTATGTTCTATGCCAGAAAGAACTAGCTAAAAAATCTTAGGATTTTCAACAATTCTTAAATATAGTTAATTTTGAAATGCTTGAATTGACTCTAATAATAATGTAATACTTATATTGTATGATATGATAACATTCATGAATGAAGCATAAGTGAACTGAAAATTAATTAATTAATTAATTAAAATTGTGTATGTGCCAAGGCAAGTATTATTTTCCAATGTCAATGGTGGTGCCTTTGACCGGATAATTAATGTAGTTTAATACTTTATAGCAATTTAATTGCACAATTTTCAATATACAGTAGTAATTGTGGAATATTGCTTACTTCTATATTCAGAATACATCTGTGTTCTTAACAAATATTTTACTCAAAACTGGCTAATTGCGTATCACCAAAGATATACATTTAAATCGTCGGTTATTGATTTTTATTTACACTTATTCACATATAACTAACACTTGATCCTTGATTAGTGAAAAGCAGTACTAATTTTACAACATATGTTTGTGGAACAACTCTCACCACTGATCACATTTTTCATTAACTTTCGAAAAATATACTGTAATTGTTATCGTAGTTAGCATAATAAAGTTTTAAACCTAAGTAGGAAGAATATAAGAAGACTATTCAATGAAAGTTATTGGAACAACGTAAAAGTAGTTGAAGTGAATGTCAATTCATTCATTCATTCATTTTGCATAAATCTGATAAATAATTAACTTTTACGGTGTGGTATTATAATAAGATTTAATAAACCAAAAACCAAGAGAGCAAGGGATTAATCAATCATCAGCTGAATTGTTTGATAACATAATTGTATTTGATATTCGCAATCAAACTGTACAACATCACAAATTTTCCAAAACTTACTTCGAAAAAAGAAATAAAGAAATGATTCTTAAACAGTTGTTGTTTGTTGGCGAATTAATGGTAACTACTAAAGGAACAAGCTGAACGTGTAGTGGTAATTTCGAGGTTGAGGGAATCAGATACTTAAGAAATATGCTGCTCAGCATTTATAATATACTACACATTTTGATGTAACCATGTAAATGACGACAATCTATACTAATATAGTAATAGTAATATGCAAATGTTCCTAGAGCTGCAGTATTAGAGATGAAAGTATTGTTGGTTGTGATGTCTTGTGTCTCCTTGGTGTGTCTTAGTGTCTTTGGGTAATATCATCGATCATCAAGAAGAAGTGTTGCTATTATATGTCTGTATGTACTATCAACACTTCAAGTTTCTGGTGGAGTACTGTAAAATCATGAAAAACTCTATAGATATTAAGTATTATTGGATATAATGATATTGTGACACTTATTAATTGCTACATAAAATTCTGTTAATTTCACAATTTAAACCCAAAATAGTTCAGTTCAATATAAGCTAACTTAATGCAGTACAGTATGCTACAAGTTATAAAAGTAATTATTGTAATGGTTGGTTTATGTGTATCGCAAGTAAGTGCATTGGAATTCACTCAAGATATCGTGAAACAGCAATATACGAGAAAATTGAGAGCTGATATATTAGTAACGTCATTGTTTCCGTCAGAATCACCAAAAGAACCCTCTGTATTTAAAGTGCCAACAATTCCAAAAGAACCTGCATCACCACAAGAGCCAACAGGTGCGATAGCTTTCTTATAATAGTTATTTTTAATAATTCATATTCCATTTTTAATTTGTGATTATTAGTATCGAAGCAGCCTGCCAATTCACCAGACTTATCAAAACAACCTTCAAGTCCCAAAGAACCAAACTCATCTCCATCCATACCTAGTTTAAGTCCCTCAACTTCTCCATCCAGTCCTACTGTGATCCCTTCTGGACCGAGTGTAACTCGTTCTCCGTCATATAATCCAACACGTGGATCCATTCCTTCCCTTACACCTTCGTACAAACTAATCAAACCGAGTGTAAGTCCCTCAAGTGATTCTCTGTCGTTCAGTAATCGTCCTATTGGACAACTAACATCTCAACCTAGTAGTGGTCAGCCTAGTTCCCAACCTTCAAGTCAGCCAAGTTCTCAACCAAGTGTAGCACCAGTAAGAAAAGTAACTCGTTCTCCGTCATATAATCCAACACGTAGATCTACTTTCATCCCTTCTCTTACACCTTCGTACAAACCGAGTGTAAGTCCCTCAAGTGATTCTCTGTCATTCAGTAATCGTCCTATTGGATCTCAACCTATACCAAATGGTCAACCCAGTTCCCAACCTTCAAGTCAGCCAAGTTCTCAACCAAGTGTAGCACCAGTAAGAAAAGTAACTCTTTCTCCGTCAAATGCTTCAACACGTAGATCTACTTTCATCCCTTCCCTTACACCTTCGTACAAACTAATCAAACCGAGTGTAAGTCCCTCAAGTGATTCTCTGTCATTCAGTAATCGTCCTATTGGATCTCAACCTATACCAAATGGTCAACCCAGTTCCCAACCTTCAAGTCAGCCAAGTTCTCAACCAGCTGTTGATCCTACATCTTCTTGTTCCATAGAATCGCCATGAGTTTGTGAAACTGTGACAACAACAACTTGTTCAGGTGCAGTCACAGTGACAAAGTGTTCACCAATGAATCTGCACCATTCTGACTAAACCACCGCCGTTACTAATGAGTATGGAAATGACTGTACCACCGGAAGTAGTTAAGAGAGGACAGTTATGAATTGTGGTAATTTGCATGATTGATCCAATATTTTTTTAACCATTCTTCTCGTATCGAATCTTGTATCGTATTCTAAATAAGTGAACCGCAAATAATGATAATTGATGATATCAACAAGCTGAATGTTGTTCGATTTTCAATAATTCTGAATAAAATATATAGTAAATTTTGAAATGCTTAAATTGATCATAATAATAATGCAATGCAGATTTTCTATGACACAATGAAAAGTTATGAATGACATGATGCGTGAAATGCAAACTAACAAATTAATTAATTAATAAAATTAAAATAGTATGACAATTATTGTTATAATTTTCTATTATTGCATATGATATTTTTGATATTTTAAAACATTTTATGTCAATTAGATAGCATAACTATAAACATAATTGTGCAATTTTAGTTCATCACACTCTCAGAATTCCCTCACAATCGATCGAACATTTGTGACAAAAATCATATACTTAGAAATGTATCAATTGACTAATTAATCATCATTTATAACATTAATTAATTAATTAATTAAATTATTTTATTTTTATCATCAATAATACAATTACAATTACATTGATTGTATACAAAAGTAAGGAAGGAAGTAAATCCCCTAGGGTTAATAATATGACTTATTATGATTTACATATTATGTATTAATAACAAAGACAGAGTAGACGTATTATATTATTTGAGATATCGAATAAACTTTAACCATGCTCCATCTTCTTCACTCAGATCATAAACATATTATCATTTTATTATGAATTATTATTATTATTATTATATTCATTATTATTGATATTTCTCCTTTTTATGGCTGATAAGTTTGAACAAAAAAATAGAAGATGAAATATCTCTTAAAACATTATTATTATTATTATTATTATTATTATTATTATTATTATTATTATTATTATTATTATTA
>VKHH01006520.1:0-18343 GCA_015144975.1 Epipyxis sp. PR26KG
TGGCCTCAACAGCATGGCTGGGCACTTGCAGATAGGCCATCATCCAGCCAAAGGCACCAGCAGCGCCGATGACGAACAGGACAGAGCCAGTGGTTTTGGCGGCACCCTTAGCTGCGTCTAAAAAGGCGTTCCAGCTAAGGCTGCGATAAACGATAAGTGTCACAAGGACCGCATAGACCACGGCAACCGAGGCGCTTTCGATCGCGGTAAAAATCCCGGCTTTAATCCCAACAAAGATGATCAGTACCAACACCAAAGCAGGCAAAGCGGTGACTAAAGTCGTCAAAAGTATGCGAGCTCCGACTTTGCCTTCGGCCTGATAGCCGCGCTTTACTGCCAGATTATAGGCTGTCGCCATCACGGCCAGCGCCAGCATAAGGGCCGGAATTATGCCCGCGGAGAAGAGGGCTGTGATCGAGATGCCACCGCCTGCAGCAGCTGAAAACAAGATCATGTTGTGCGACGGTGGTACCAGCAGGGCAACCAAGGCGGCTGAAATCGTCACATTGACCGCATAATCCTTGTCATAGCCGCGCTGGGCCATTTGTGGGATCATGGTGCCGCCAACGGCGGAGATGTCGGCAATGGCAGAACCCGACACGCCACCAAACAAGGTGGAGGCAACCACACTGACTTGGGCGAGGCCGCCGCGGAAGCGGCCGACTAGGGCGCTAGCCAAGGCAATGATCCGCTCAGAAATGCCGCCTTTGAGCATAAGTTCACCGGCTAACACAAAGAGTGGAATGGCTAAAAGGCCAACATTGGAAATATCCGCTGCCGCTTGTTGGCCAACCACAATCGGAGGGATGCCCACCACAAGGGCCGCGCTGATGGTGGAAATGATCAAGGCAATCGCAACAGGCGCGCCGAGAACCAGAAGAAGGGCGAAGACAAGGAAAAGTGCTGCGAGAGCCATCGATTTCGTCCTTAGTTTTTCGTACGCGCGAACAAGCGCTCGGCGGCAAACAGCGCCATGATGGAGGCACCAATGGCAAAGGGCACATAGCGAATGCCTGCCGGGATCGGGGCCCCTGCCATGCTGACATCCCAATTATCCAAAGCGAGAGTCATGCCCCAATAGGCCAGTAGAACTGCGACGCCTAAGGTGAGTGCAAGAAGCAACCTGCGGACAATCGCTTGGGTCCCGGCAGGCATCGCGTCGAGAATATTGGAGAAGGAAAAGTGGGTGCCTTCACGGACCCCAACGGCGGCTGCCATCATCACGGTCATGCCCATGAAGAAGACCGATACTGGCTCTGTCCATCCCGGTGAATTATTCAAAACATAGCGGGCAAAAACCTGCCAAGCCTGCACCAAAGTGATGATCACGAGGCCCGTAAGCGCCACTATTTTGCAGGCATTGGCCAGTCGGTCCAGCAGGCTTTCTTGACCCAATGGTGCCGTGTTCTGTTCGTTTTCCATATCAAACCATCGCTTTAATCGCCGCATACAGGCGGGCGACATCTGGGTTTTTCAGGCGTTGTGCATTGACGGGGTCGCAGACGGCTTTAAAGGCGGCCTTATTGACCTCAACCACTTTGGTGCCTGCTGCGAGCGCTTTGGTGCGAGACTCAGACTCGGTTTTGACCCAAGCTTCACGCATGATGGGCACCGAGGCTTTGGCGAGTTCGCGCACCAAATCCTGATCCTTTTTGCTGAGCTGACCAAAGCTTTTGGCCGACATCATCAAGAACTCGGGCGAGTAGGAATGTTGGGTCTGTGACCAATAATGCGCCACTTCGAGGTGCCGGGCTGTCTCAAAGGTCGGCCAGTTGTTTTCCGCGCCATCGATCAAGCGGCTCTGCAGCGAGGAATAGACCGCACTGAAGCCCAGAGGTGTGGGGTTTGCCCCCATTGCACCGACGGCCTCGATGAAGACATCTGATTGTGGCACGCGGACTTTAAGACCATGCAGATCTTTCGGGGTCTCAATTGGGCGTTGGGTGTTGTAGAAACAGCGACCACCAGCGTCATAGGAGGCCAGACCAATAAGGCCGCGTGCGGCAAAGCCATCCAAAATCTCTTGGCCAATTGGACCATCGAGAACGCGGTGCAAATGGTCATCGTTTTGAATGACAAATGGCATCGAAACGACTTGCGTGAGCGGAAAAGCATTGTTGAGCGCCGCGGCATTGGCGCGACAAATGTCGATCACGCCAGATTGGGCCAGCGAGATCGTATCATCTTCTCCGCCCAATTGACCGGAGGGGTAGCTGCGAATGGACAACCGACCGCCGGTTTCTTTCGACAGCGCTTCCCCAAGCCACTTCACAGCGGTGACGGTCGGATAGCCGTCGCGATGCACATCACAAGCGGTCAAAACGCCGCCTGCATTATGGGGCTGACAGGCAGAGACCAGCGGCAAAGCAAGGCCCGCTGTAGCCAAGAGAGAGCGACGTGTAACCATCATCCTTGTCCTGAATTTGCAGCTACCACCAAACGGTGGCAGGCAATTTTTCCATCTTGCCCAAAATCAGCAATTGCATGATCGCCAGGCTTGGCATCATGCACGCCAGAAACTGCGCCCGTTGAAATCAACATGCCGCGCTTTAGGGGCAGGCCGCGTCCTGCAGCACAATTCAGCGCAAAGACCAGCGACTGGGTAATGCCGCCTGGAAATGCCGTGACAACACCCGTGCCGACCACATCGCCATGCGCTGTAACCATCAATGGCGATGTGGTCGGCACGGGTAATGCCGCCTGGAAATGCCGTGACAACACCCGTGCCGACCACATCGCCATTGATGGTTACAGCGCATGTTAGTGCTTCCAGCCGGGCCCGCCAATTCTCAACCGGCTTCCCGAGGATCAAACCCCAATTATTGCCGAAGTCAGAGACCACCACCGTTGGGCCAAGGTCATTGATCGTGGCAAGAGGGCTTCCAGCAATTTCAATACCCGTCCAAAGTTCGTCGACCAGAGCGAGGGCTGACACGGCATTATAATCGGTTTTGCCGGGTTCTGCGTCGAAGGCCAGCTCAAACACATATTCGCCTTCGACCGCACAAAAGCCGCTGGGAATGGCAGCAAAGCTCTCTTCTTCGTCCCCCGATGCTCGTTGCAGCGATTCGGCAAAAATTGGCCCGATCAGGCGGTCAGTTCCGTGTAGCGCGACCAGATCGCCCAGGATGCGTCCTACCTTCCAGCCAACTATTTTGTCTGGCCAATGGGCGATTGCTGTGTCCTGAATGCAGTAGGACTCTTCCAAGACGCGCGGCAATGGCCCCGGAAAATCTGTTAGGGCCGTCCGACTAATTCGCGCCGCACGAAACTCGCCAGCAATGGCGCTGGCTTGCGTGGCGCTATAGGTCTCTTTCACGGAGTCACTGGTCTGAAACATGTGCGCTTTCGTCCTTTGATTTTCATGATTGCGCATTTTGGAAACCGGTGTCAATATGCATGAACAACACAAAATTGACGATCCATGTTCTGTTTGGATCGCGAAGCAGGGGAGACGCGGCATGAACCGCAGACAGCTACTTGGTGCGACTTCAGCGGCAGTTGTGGGGCTTCTTTCCAGCCCAAGCATGGCGCAGACTTTAGCCGGCGCTGCAGTAGAAAAGGCATTTCCCGGTGCCGTTGGCTGGGCTGCAAACACCGTCGGCGGACGAGGTGGACAAATCCTGCGCGTAACGACTTTAGCGAAAGATGGCCCGGGTTCCTTCAAGCAGGCTGTCGAGACCAAGGGGCCCCGAATCATTGTGTTTGAAGTGGGTGGCGTCATTGACCTGGAAGCCACCACCTTGAGAGTCACCGAACCGTTTTTGACAATTGCAGGCCAAACGGCACCCTCTCCCGGCATCACCTTGATCCGTGGCGGCTTGGACGTAACCGCCGCTGACGTGATCATGCGGCACATAAGGGTTCGAGCAGGTGAGGCTGGTAAGCCGAAAATGAGCGGGAATGATTTTGATTCCTTTGCCACAATTGGTGGACGTAACGTGATCGTCGATCACTGCAGCCTGACCTGGGGTACAGACGAAAATCTCTCCGCTTCAGGTCCGCGCTTTACAGGTAAAACCCCGACAGAATGGCGGGCGGGTACTTCCCGGCAAATCACGTTTTCCAATAATCTGATCGCCGAAAGTCTGGCCAATGCGACCCATGCCAAGGGGGAGCATTCAAAGGGCTCTCTCATCCATGATAATGCCAACGACATCCTGATCTACCGCAACGTCTATGCCCACAATGTGGAACGCAATCCCTTGTTCAAGGGCGGTGTGCGGGGCGCGATTGTCAATAATCTGATCTATAATCCAGGCTTCCGCGCCATCCATTATAATCTAATGGCTAATGAATGGGGCACGCAGCCATTCCAAAATGGCCGCATGACGGTGATCGGCAATGCGATGCGCGGCGGACACAATACTGCCTCAGGTCTGCCGCTTGTGATGCTGGGCGGCCATGGCGATCTTGATCTCTTCATGCGCGACAATATTGCGCAAGACATGAATGGAAAAACGCTGCCGCAGACGGGCCGCTATACCTCGGGGACGGCGAAGATCAATGCAGCTACCCAACCGCTCGACTTGCCTGCAGGCCTGAAGATCGTCCCTGCAGTAGGGCTGGAAGCCGATCTTTTGACAAAAGTCGGTGCGCGGCCCTGGGACCGTGATGCGCACGATGTGCGGATTTTGGCCGATATTGCTGAAGGGCGCGGTAAAGTCATCGATAGCGAAAGCGAGGTCGGCGGCTATCCCGTTCAAAAGCCGACTTATCGCGCCTTTGTGCCCGACGATTGGGACTTGGCGACCATGGAACCGCGTCGACCAGATGTGCTTGATTCCGGGGCTAGATCGCGCGGGACTTAAGGTCTCGGGAAACCCTTATCTTGAGCCCACCCTAGGACAATATCCGGCCAGATAGCCAAGGGCGTGCCCGCAATGCCGCGCAATCCAAAGCCGTGACCACCCTTTTCAAATAGGTGCAGGGTGACCGAAGCTTTTCTGCGCCGCGCCGCTTCATATAGCAACAGGGCGTTTTCGGCGGGCACGGCTGCATCATCTCCGGCGTGGAGAATGAACAAAGGTGGCGCGTCGGCCCGTACCGAGGATTCCAACGAATAGGCCGCAATCGCAGCCGGAGTGGGGGTTTGGCCGATCATATTCTCGCGCGATTTAGGATGCCTGAAAGGCTCCGTCATGGTCACAACTGGATACATGAGGACAGCTAGATCTGGCTTGGCCGAAAGCGTGTCGACACTGTCCAGCGGCGGCGTGATGGCTTGATCAAATTTGAGCGCAAGCGAGCCCGCAACATGACCACCTGCAGAAAAGCCCATTACCATGACCTTGTCTGCAATTATGCCGTCCTGCGCCACCCGTGAGCGGATCAGGCGGATGGCCCTTTGGGCATCTTGTAAGGGCGTATCTGGTCCTGCGGCCCAGCCTTGGTGGGGGAGGCGATAGCGCAACACGTAAACCGTATAGCCTTCTTCGGCAAAGCGCTTAGCGCCCTCATAGCCTTCCTTATCGACTACAACCCACGAATAGCCCCCACCGGGAATAATCAAAATCGCCGCCCCATTTGGCTTCTTAGCGCGAAAGAGGCTTAGGTTCGGTTTGGCGACCTGATGGGCCGCACGGTCGATTAGGTTGAACGGATTATTACGGAAAACAATCTCTTCTTTGGGCAGGGGGATAGGCGCACCCGGGGCTGCGCTAGGCCACAGATCGATCATCTCGTCGGGCTCAATTTGAACAGCACCCGTTTGGGCGATTGAGGTAGCCGGAAGGCCAAGGAGCGCAACCAGCGCGCACAAGACCACAGAAACCGATCGCGCGAGGCGAAATGGGCGCTCTTCTAAATTCATCCTATGTCCCATCCTTCGATCTAGAGCCGGCTTATCCGCTAGATGGAGTCGGCCCGATTCTCTCTGATAAGTCCAAACGCGTCAAAGGCTGAGACTCTGGTGCGTCAGCCCGCGACCTTTTGACCGTTTGTGTTGCTTTTCCGCTATATCTTATTCACTTAGCGCGGGCATTGCTCTAAAAAGTGCCCCGAGTACAGACTGTTGCGTTTGCCTTACTTTGTTTTTTCCTGCGTGGTAAGGATGAAAGGGCGCGTTGTGGTTTCCTTGATAGACAGCGCGCCCCAGAAAGTAGCGTCCTAACCCCATGTCTTCTTCGGACAATTCTTCACACAAGCCCTCAGTGAACCCGATGGGGTCCGCCAGCGGCAAAACCCCGGCACCATCGGGGACCTTGAGTGAAGGGGAACGCGACCGCTTTGCTGATTTGATGGAAGCGGTGGCGATCCATAAAGATAAGGCGGCCTATGGCGAGCTGTTTGCCTATTATGGGCCGCGCGTGAAAGCCTATTTGATGCGGCTGGGAGCCGACAATGCGCTCTCAGAAGAATTGGCCCAAGATGTGATGGTGACGGTTTGGCGCAAGGCCGATCTATTTGATCGTACACAAGCCTCGGTCTCAACCTGGTTGTTTCGGGTTGCGCGCAACAAACGCATCGATGCCATTCGCCGCACCACTAAGCCAGAGCTTGACCCAAATGACCCCTTGCTCTTGCCATCAGCACCCCCTGCTGCGGACCAGTTGATTACAGGTGCAGAGCGCGACCAATTGGTCCGCGCTGCCATCGTTGATCTGCCGGAAGAACAACGCCAACTCTTGCAGCAAGCCTTTTACGACGGCCTCTCGCACCGCGAGATCGCTGAGCAGACCGGCACCCCACTTGGTACCGTCAAGTCCCGACTTCGATTGGCTTTTTTGAAGCTAAGGTCGAAACTTGACAGCCCAGACTGACCTATTGCGGTCGGCTCGCCTTGACGTTAGGAAATGGCAACCAATATCGCTTACCACGACAGTGCAAACGGGCATACATTCTGCCGCGCCGGAACGCTGTGATAAGACTTGGAATGGGCCTTTAGGGTTTGGATTAGGGAAGATGATGATCAGCGCATATCCTGATGACTTCCTGACCGCAGACCCGTCTTTGCGTCTATTGGTAGAAACGCAAGCTGCATTGAAAGGTTTCAGTGCCTTTCCACTCGATTTGAGTGATGTAGTCGGTGGTGCCGCTTTGGAAGCTGAAAGCCCTGTCGATGTTTCCAGTCATTTTTTGGCAGATGTTTTGGCCCGGATTGACGCGTTGGAAGATAGCCAAGCCAAAGCCCAAGAAGCGGTCCATGCGGCTGGGCGCGCTATTGACGAACTCTTGGGCCTGCCCCAGCCGTTGCGAGATATCAGCCTTAATTCTGCGGCCCGTGAGGGTTGGACCTTTGCAGGGCCGGGCGTGAAATCCATGGCGCTGGAAACGGGTGGGGCCTTGCGCGCTAAATTGTTGCGGATCGAGCCCGGCCATGGAGCCCCCCATCATGACCATACCGGCACCGAATATACATTGGTGGTCTGCGGTGCGTTTGAGGATGGAACCGGCATGTTTGGTCCCGGCGATCTCTCGATCAAGCAGCCCGGCCAAATGCACCACCCAGTCGCTCTACCGGGCGGCGTTTGCTTGGCTTTGACCGTTGAAGAAGGCGATATTGCCTTGACCGGCGCGCTTGGCATGTTGCAGCGCCTCTTCACCCGCCACTAAGCCGATCCTATCCCGCCACGCCGCACGTGCCTCTTGACCCTTGCCTCGGACAGGGCAATGAAGCCTGAAGCATCGTGTGAAACCCACATGATTGGAAGTAGCGTCAGCGGTAGGAGCTCTCATGAGCAGCGAAACGAAAGAAACTGGCTATCCAACCGGAACCCTGATGAAGGGCAAGCGCGGCCTGATTATGGGCGTGGCCAATGACAAGTCGATCGCATGGGGCATTGCTAGCCAATTGGCCGCCCAAGGTGCCGAACTGGCTTTTACCTATCAAGGTGAAGCGTTGGAGAAGCGCATGCGGCCTTTGGCTGAAAGCGTTGGCTCTGACTTGATCCTGCCTTGCGATGTCACCGATGATGCAGCTTTGGACACGGTTTTTGCCGCTATCAAGGAAAAATGGGGCGGTCTAGACTTCTTGGTGCACGCTATCGCTTTCTCCGACAAGAATGAGCTCAAAGGCTCGTTTGTGGAAAATACCACGCGTGAGAACTTCCTCCGCACCATGGATATTTCGGCCTTCTCCTGGGTGGCTTGTGCGAAACGCGCGGCACCCTTGATGTCGCCTGGCGGCTCGATGATCACTTTGTCCTATCTGGGGGCAGAGCGCGTTTTGCCATCTTACAATGTAATGGGCGTCGCCAAGGCAGCGCTGGAAGCCGCCACCCGCTACATCGCCCGCGACTTGGGCCCTAGCGGCATTCGCGTCAACGCCATCAGCGCCGGGCCGATGCGCACCTTGGCCCTAGCTGGCATCCAAGGCGGTCGTGGCCTGGTCAATACCGGCCGCGAGTGGTCCTTGATGAAGGAAGACACCAGCATGGAAGGCATCGCAGGCTGTGCATTGTGGCTCTTGTCTGACATCGGCCGCTCCACCACTGCAGAAGTAATCCATGTCGACGCAGGCTTCCACGTCGTCGGCGTGCCGGATGGTTTGAACGAAGGCTAAGCAGGCTGGTGTGATCTATGATTACCCACAGCGACGATTATTTCACTAAGGGATGTGGTCGTTGTGGGCGATTTGAGACGCCAGACTGTTCGGTCCATCTGTGGAGCCAAGGGCTCACCGCGCTTCGTCAGTTGTGTTTAGAGGCGGGCCTAACCGAAACGGTGAAGTGGGGCCACCCCTGTTATCAAGAGGGGGATCGCAATATCGCGCTCTTAGGCGCGCATCACGATAGCTATGTACTGACCTTTTGTAATGCCGCCCTTCTAAAAGACCCAGAGCAAATCCTAGAGCGCGCTGGCCCCAATACCCAGACGGCCGACCTCGTGCGGTTTAAAGATGTGGCGGAAGTTCAGGCCTTAGCCCCCACGCTGAACGCGTATTTAGCTGAGGCGATTGGCTATGCCCGGGCAGGCCTTAAGCCCGTCAGAACCCAAGTAGAATTCGACTTGCCTGACGAACTAATCGAGGCGCTCGATGCTGATCCGGAGCTAGCGCAAGCCTTTCACGATCTGACCCCGGGGCGACAACGCAGCTATGCCATCGCCCTTAATTCCACTCAAAACCCCACCACCCGCCAAGCACGGATAACGAAGTTTCGACCCAAAATCTTGCACGGAAAGGGTGCTTTGGAGCGCGCTTGAGCTGTTGCCAGCCCCCTAAAACGACTTCGTCAGACCAAACTGCACCTGCCGTGGCGCGCCGGGAAGGATGCCGCGGGAGCGGTCGACGATGGTGCGGGCGTCACCGGCATTTTTGACGGCGATATAGGCGCCCAGCGGCCAGCTTTCTGGGTGGATGTTCAGCGTTAAGTTCCAGATGTCGGCGGCCTTGATCAAGCCGCGTTGCCCATCCGACGTTGGGGCGACGGTGTTGAGGTCATCGGTGAACATCTCGTCGGTGCGGACATATTCGACTTGAAACTCACCCATCGTGCCGAGGCGATAGCCGATAGCGGCATTGATCAACCATTTGGGCGCATAGGGTAGGCGGTTGCCCGTGACCGACCGCGTACTATTGCCCGAGACACCCGAGAAACGTGTGCCAACATAGCTGGCGTCGGCCACATGGGTCAGCGCGGCGCGGAAATAGAGGTCATTGCCGGTCGTCATCAGGCCCATATCGGCGAGAGAGCCGCGCAGTGAGGCCTCAAAGCCTTGGTGCAGGGTTTCGCCCGCGCTTGTCAGCGTGGCACCCGCTCCGCCTGCGACCGAGCTTGGCACGATCTGATTGTCAAAATCCATGCGGAACCAGGTTACATCGACGGCGACGCCTTTGGTGAGGTCGCCACGCAAGCCCGCTTCCCAATTGGTGCTGGTCTCTGGGCCTAGATTGATCGAGGACCCTGTCGTGTTGTTGATCGCATCTTCCACGCGCGGCGGCGAGAAGCCTTTATGGACGCCGATATAGGCCGCAAAGCGCGGGCCGATCTTGTAGGAGGTGCCAAGACCTGGAATCCATTCTTGGATTTGATCCTTACCGCGCACAGGGCTGGCCGGATTGAGGCGATTGAGCCTTTGAAGATCAATATGCTCATAGCGCAAGCCCGGCGAAATCGTCCAAGCTCCGATGCTGGCCTTTGTGGTGGCAAAACCTGACCAAGCTTGCAGATAGCGCAGATTGTTTTCACGGACGCCAGCATTGACGCTGATACCGGGCGTGCGGCCCGCTGGGGTGTCGGAGTTGATTTGCAGGCGGTTTTGCCGCTCATCACTGTAGCGGATACCATATTCGCTCTCAAACCGCACGCTGCCGATCTCGCCACTGTGGCTCAAGCGGCTTTCAAGCCCATAGGTATGATATTCGCGCAGACGGCCTTCATTGCCGCAGGTGGTCAAGAGGTTGGCCATGCTTGCGCAGGTCGGGTCCGACGCATCATTGGGGCGCTGGGCAGAGTTTGAGGATTGCCGCCACCAATCGCGATCAAACCACGAATAAGAGGCCGAGGTCTTAAAGCTGGTTGTGTCATTGATCGACCACGCCCATAAAAGGGAGGCCCCCACGCGGACGGCCTTAAACCCGTCATTCACAAACGGATTCTGGCGACGATTGGCCAAGTATTCCGCTTGGGTGAGGCCCGAATAGGTCACTTGGCTATCTTCGCCATAGCGGCTGGCACGGAGCGTCAAATCATGATGCTCGCCAAAGCTTTTTTCGAGCTTCAGATATAGGTCATTGATTTTAAGAGATTGATTGTCGCGCACGCCATCGGATTGGGTGGCGTTCGCATGAAGGAGGGCGCGCATACCTGCGATCGGTCCACCGAGATTGAGGTCTGCTTCCAAATAGCTATCAGAGCCTGCGGCCCACGTCGCTTGGCCTTCAAAGGCTTCAGGCGCAGGCGGGGTTACATAATTGATGACCCCGCCAACGGTGTTAGGGCCAAAGCGGATTTGGCTTGCGCCTTTGAGGATTTCGATCCGGCTATAGCGGCGGATGGGTGGGTGATAATAGGTGGCGTTATCGCCATAGGGCGCAAAGCTCAGCGGCAGGCCATCTTCCAGCAGCAAGACTTTGGACGAGCGCGTCGGGGATAGGCCGCGAATACCGATATTTGGGCGCAGACCCATGCCTTCTTCATCACGTGCAAAGACGCCTGGTACTTGGCGCAGCGCTTCATTGACGGACAAGACGCGCGCACGAACCAGATCCGCTTGCTCAATCGTGGCACCGGAGCCTGCAATGTTTCGCAATGCTTCCTTTTGCCCAATGACGATGATCGTTTCTACCGGCGCACCCTCTTCGGCCGATGCTAGGGCGGGGGCAAAGGCGGCTAGGCTGCCCACGCACAAAGAGGCTGTGAGATGAGAAAGCGAGCTGGCTGCATTGTTTATAGTGATACTCATTCTTAGTTTCATATTGCGAATGATTTGCAAAAACAACTAGGCGAAATCGTAAATTACAGTCATCACTGGCTTTTTCTGGGCTTCCTCTCTATGAACAGAGGCAAGATAGGGGGGTGACAAGTGCTCTTTGATCCCACATTTAAAGGGGGGCGTGCCGCCTTTGGTGCTTTACCACTTTGGTCACAGGAAGCCTTTTTGAACATGAGCGTGCGACACAAGTGACCTTAAAGGTGCCAACCGATAGCCTTGAGGCGGCCACGTCGACGAGTCCCCCCGAGTTTAAGCTCAAAGATGGCTTGACCGCGCGGCTCTTGACCATTGGCGCGGGCTTTATCCTGTTGACAGAAGCCTTGTTCTTCCTGCCAACCATGGCGAGCCTGCGCGACGAATGGATCGTAAGTCGTCTCAATACAGCGGAGATTGTCGCTTTGGCCGGAACCGCGCCGGATAGCGATGGTCTGATGGGGGGACGCACGTCTGAGCTGGTGCGCGCAGCCGAAATCCAGTCGGTGACGATTATTCAGAATGATCTCCGTCTGCTTGTCATGGGCACCCCACCGCAAGGCACGATCATTAACATTGATCCAGAAGCCCAGACCATTGGCCGATCGCTCTCAGGCGTGTTGGAAGCCTATGCAGCGCCTGAAGGCCGATATCTAAGGATCGTTGGGCGGCCACAGACCAATGCGGCGATCAAGCTTGAAGTCATTGTCGCAGAAGCACCTCTAAAGGAGTCGCTTATGCGGTCGACGTGGCAGGTATTGTTAGCGTCGCTGGCTCTATCCTTGACCATTGGGGCGCTGATTTATGCTGCCTTGGCCGATGGGTTCGTGCGGCCGATGCGGCGTTTGACGCGCGCGATTACCCGCTTCAGCACCGCACCAACCGATGCGAGCCGGGCGCTTGTGCCTTCCGGGCGGTCCGACGAAATTGGCCAAGCCGAAGTTGCTTTTTCTTCGATGCAAGACACCGTGCGGCAGGCCTTCATTCAGAAGGATCGCCTGGCGCAATTGGGGCTTGCTGTCTCCAAAATCTCCCACGATCTGCGGCATTCATTGGGTGCTGCCCAATTGGTAAGTGAGCGTTTGGCCTCGGTAGATGATCCGGTTGTGCGGGCAACCGCGCCCCGGCTTGAACGGGCGTTGCAGCGGGCGGTCAACTTAGCGCAGTCCACGCTGGCGTTTGGAAAAGCGCAGGAGCGCCCGCCTGAAACTGAGCTCTTCTATCTGTCTGATGCGTTGGATGACGCGGCAGAAGAAGCTTTGGCAGGCCTAACCGTGCCTTGGCAGCATCAAGTTCCCAATGACCTTGAAGTGGAAATGGACGCTGAGCATTTCCACCGCATCTTGACGAATTTGATCCGCAATGCGGCCCAAGCGATCGTCCAATCCGGCAAGCCTGGCTCGATCCATGCCCATGCAACCATCGAAGGCGACCGTATTGACCTGCATGTCATCGATTCAGGGCCCGGTCTGCCTAAACGCGTGCAGGACAATTTGTTCATGCCGTTTGCTGGTAGCGGGCTAGCCGGTGGGACAGGGCTTGGCCTTGCTATTGCGCGCGAGCTAGCCCGCTTAAACGGCGGCGACATTGTCTTAGGTGCGACAGGGCCGTCGGGCACGGACTTCATCGTGCAAGTATCGGCGCAAAAGGCCGATCCTTCGGAGAGTGCTGCCTAAGCACCCTTGGCCTTGGCTTCCTCCCGCTTTTCACGCTCCAGAATTTCCCGGGCTGGACCGCGGGAGATGACCAAAGCCATGATGATGCCGAAAATCCCGATCAAGGATGTGTAGAAGAAGAAGGCGGTGTAACCGGCAGCAAGCGCTTGACCCGATACGCCAAGCTTTGCCCCACCCGCGGCAAAGGCTTCGGCTGGTAAATGGTTGAACCAAGGCTTCATGGCGGCCAGCCAGCCTGTCTCCGACGCCTTGGCTGCACCTTCGATCACACGGCCGGAAAGCGCGGTGATGATCTTCCCAGGCAGGGCATAGAGTGAGGAGAACACCGCATATTGCGTCGCTGTAAAGCCTTCCTTCGTCAGCATCGACATATACATGATCAGGCACGTGCCCGCGAACATGCCCGACAAATTATCGATGCCAATCGCGACATAAAGTGCAGGAATATTGGGGCCGGTCAGCGTAATGGCGATGAACGCCAAGTTCGACAAAGGCTGTAAAAAGGCCCCAATGACGAGGCAACGGAAAAGACCAAACTTTAAGACCAGCCAACCGCTTAAGCCTGCTCCAATCGCACTCATGGCTGCGCCAAAGAATTTTTGCGCAACCGCAATGGAGTCCTTCGAGAAGCCTGCATCCAAATACATGGTTGAGGTCAGATTTAGGACGAAGTCTGCTATCCGATAGACGCAGATGAACACCAAGATCAGGCTGGCTAAGTCCTTGTAGCGGCTGAAGAAGTCCGCCAATGGGTCTGCTAAGGCTGCCTTGAAATAGGCACCGGGGCGGGTTTTTAGGCGTGGGATTTGTAGGCAAGCCACCACCACGAGACTAAGGCCGATCAGTGCATAGCCTACCTGCTGCCAAACACCCCAAGGCCTCGCAGCCAGCGCCTCGCTCATGGCCTTTGTGCCGCCATAAAGGTCACCGACCAACCACGCCAAGGGCTCTGCCTTGCCAGCCAACCCCACTGCTAGCACACATGCGGCCAGCACCATCAGGGCAATGCGACCGACCCATTCCAAATAATCGACCACGCCCCGATCAGGCACATCGGCGGGGGCGACCCATCGGGGCGCTGGGGCTGTGGTCTCACGCGGGGCCAAGAGCGTTGAGATGATCGCCAAACCCATGAAGCCCGCCATCGCGGCATAGGCAGCGGCCCAGCCAAGCCAGCCATATTGGTCGCCATTCAGGGCTTGGGCGACAAACAACGGTAGTGCCCCGGCCAACAGAATCGCGACCCGATAGCCCCATTGATAGGTTGCGGTTAAAACGCCCAAGCGGTTAGCATCACGGGCCACTTCAATGCGCCATGCATCAATCGCAATATCTTGCGTGGCCCCCGCTAAAGCAATCAGCACGGCAAAGGCCGCAAAGGGGATAAAGGCAGCGGTGGCATCGCCTTCTTTTGTGAAAGCCAGCGCAGGGTCATTGATTGCCATCAACAACAGCCCGACAATGACAATGGCTTGGGTTAACAGCATCCAAGCCCGGCGGCGGCCTAAAGCCTTATCCAAAACAGGGATCGCGACCCGGTCGACCAAGGGTGCCCACAGAAACTTTAGCGCATAGGTTAGAGTGGCGAGCCCCATCAAACCGATCAGAGCCAATGAAGCCCCGGCTTCGCGCAGCCAGATGAACAGGGCGATGCCCGCCAATTGATTGGGCATGCCGGCGGCAAAGCCCAAGCCAAACATGACCAGTGAAGGCCGTTCAAAAAAGGCCCCAACGCCTACTTTATCGTCGGCACCAAGTTCTAATTCCGGTTCGTTCGCGGATTTGCCAGCCATGAAGGTCCTCACAAGGATCAGGACCTCAAAAGAGCGGTCCCTAATCAGGCCGCGAAAGTGGCCTGTCTGGTGGCATTCGTCCAGCGCTCTAATACAGACGACAACATAGCTGGGTCGAGTGGCTTGGTGATGAAGTCGTTCATGCCGGCATTTTTGCAGGCACGACGGTCTTCTTCCATGGCCGCAGCCGTCAAGGCGATGATGGGTGTCTCCAAGAAGCGGCCACCTAAGGCGCGGATGGCGCGGGTGGCTTCAAACCCGTCCATCACTGGCATGTGCACGTCCATAAGGACCAGATCATAAGGTGCCTCTTGTAAGGCCGCAAAAGCTTCTGCCCCATTGCCAACGGCGACGACATGGCAGCCATTGCGGACTAGAAGCGATTTCGCCAAGAGCGCATTGATTGGATTGTCTTCGGCCAAGAGGACGCGCAACCCAATCGCCAGAGGCGTCGTATCAGCGCGCTCGTCATTGGCGACCACAGGACGTGTATCCGCGCCTTCCCCTGCGGCCAATGCCACACGCTCGATCAAGGACGCGGTGCGCAGGGGCTTAATCAAGTAACCGATTGCGCCTTTGGCGCGGTAATCGTCAATCAAGTCGCGGCGCTCTTGTGGAATCAGTGCGACAACCGGGCTGGCGCATTTGAGCCAAGGGGCTGCGTGCACAGTATCGGTATGGTGATCAAGCAGGATCACACTGGCCTCTTTGGCTTGGCGCGGGGTTGTCACTCGCTTGACCCGTGCGCCCTCATCTTCCAGCGCCAAAGTAAGGGCTTCGACCAAAAGCGTGGACTGGCTTTGGATTGCGATGGTTTTCCCCGTCAGGCGCTGGCTGGGGGCGTGGGCGTGGGTGACTGTTTCAAAGGGAATATCAATCAAGAACACACTGCCGCCGCCTTCGCGGTTCTTCAAACTAACCGTGCCGCCCAAAGCCGTGGTCAGCTTCTTCACAATGGCAAGGCCTAGGCCCGTGCCGCCAAAGCGCCGTGAATGCGACGAGTCGGCTTGTTGGAATTCTTCAAAGACGCGTTCCATCTTATCGACAGGAATGCCAATGCCGGTATCTTCTACGCTAAAGCGCAGACGGTTCACGCCCGTGGCTTCCAAGCGCAGCAAAACGCCACCTTCTTGGGTAAATTTCACGGCGTTTGAGGCCAAGTTCAAAATGATCTGGCGCAAGCGACCATCATCGCCGGCCACTTCAATGGGTACATTTGGGGCAACAACCAGCACAATCTCAAGGGCCTTTTCATGCGCCCGAGGCGAGCAGAGTTCGGCGACCGATTGCAGCGTTTTCGCTGGATTGAAGACCATGGTCTCTAGCTCAATCTTGCCGCTTTCCAGCTTGGCGTAGTCGAGAATATCATTGAGCAGTGCCAACAGATGTTGGCCAGAATCGGTAACCGCGCCAAGCCAAGAGCGCTGGGCGCTGGTCAGTTCACTCATGCTCAACAAACCCGCCATGCCCAAAATCCCGTTCAATGGCGTGCGGATTTCGTGGCTGAGGGTGGCAAACAACATGGTCTTGCCGCGCGCCGTTTCGTCGGCATCAGGGCGGAACAAGCCCAATTGACTGCCATCTTCGCGCTCTTGGATCATCCAGCCAAATCGGGCTTCATACCAAGGTGCGAAGGCACCCATGGCCACTTGCTCGCCAAATCGTTGCAAAGCCAAGTCATTAGCTTCTAAAACGCGGCCATTTTTGCTGGCAAGAATGGCGCAATCGGGCAAGTCGCTCAAAGCGAAAGTCAAAGTTGTCATGTCCTCACCCTAACCGATAGGGGTTAAGGAATGGCTGCGCCAACGCAAATTCAGGACTTTTTTGGCCAAACATAAGGATGGCGGACATAGCCAAGGGCGGGCAGGGCCTCATTGCCGCGCTTGAAATCAAAGAAGGTTGCATTCTCCCAATGCGAACCTGTGCCCCAGCGCGTCTTGCACGAGGTAGAGACCCAAGCGGGCTCCCAATAGACCACGCCGACACCACCATGGCTGATCACCCCTTGAGTCAAGTCGACCAGATAGCGCAATTGGTCATTCGGTGTGGCGGGATACTCTTTGATCAAGGTGTCGGGACCCAGAAGATTTGCGGCCTCATCGACCCCCTCATTGGTCCAAGGGTAAGAGGTTTCAACCACAATCACTTTGGCTTTGTAGGTGGCGGTTAAGCGTTTGATCGCGGCATTGAGGCCATCTAAGCCCTGGGTAGACCACTTACGATAATATGACAGGCCGATGTAATCAAAGTCGGTTACGCCAGCTTCGGCGGCCTTGGCGAACCAAGGCTCCCCATTTTCAGGCTGGGCAATGTGCAGCATGATTTTAGGGTCGGTACCTGTGGCCTTGCCGGCATCGCGCACGGCGTTGATCCCGGCGTTGAACAAAGCGGCGTTGCGGACCCAATCCGTCGTGCGGGTCTCCCATTTCCAATCCTTACGGCCCATCATTTCTTTATTGGTTTCGTTGCCGACTTGGACCATGTGCGGCATCAGGCCCTCGCTGGCGAGCTTGGTCAGCGTTTCAAAGGTGAATTGATAGACGGCTGCGGCGAGGCCTTCTGTGGTTGGAATGTTCTCCCAAGCTTTGGGTATCCATTGTTTGTCGCCATCGGCCCAATCGTCGGAATAGTGAAAGTCCAACAGGACGTTTTGGCCGCTCGCCTTGGCCCGACGCATCGAACGGCGCACATCGTCAAAAGTGCTGTAGGTCGTCCAGTCTGGATTATTCCACAAGCGCAGACGCACCAGATTATGGCCGGTGTCGGCAAACAATTGATACGGGTCAACGCGCTTGCCGCCTTGGCGATAGACCGCGCCGCAATCTTCCATCTCATTCACATAAGACAGGTCGGCACCGAAGTAGAAATCTGGATGATTGGGCTGTTGTGCCGGCGCTGCAAAGCCTGTGCGGATAAGCCCGCTGGAGGTCAAAAGTCCGAGCCCTGCGGCTAGTGCCTGTCGCCTAGAAAAAGTCATGCACCCACTCCTTGAAGCGGCTAGATGACCATTCAATGCCTTGGCGTGCAAGGAATTCAAGCAACGCCCGCTCTATCTGAGTCAGATAGAGCGGATAAGCTGTTGCGCCTATCAAAGTCAGGCGGCGATTAAGCCACTTTCCAGCGCTGCCTTTTTGATCGCGGCTTGCATTTTTTCAAACGCACGCACTTCAATCTGACGAATGCGTTCACGGCTGACGCCATATTGATCGGCGAGGTCTTCCAGCGTCACGGGATCATCGCGCAAGCGACGCTCGCGGATGATGTGCTGTTCACGCTGTTGGGGTCGATCCGCCCGAGGTCGGCACTTTCGTCAGCTACCCGGGATCGCCGTACCAGCTGTTCCAGCCCTATCCACCGGCCGGCGATCAGCCGACCGCCATCGCCCAACTGGTCGAAGGGGTTCGCGATGGGCTGAGTTTCCAGACACTGCTGGGAGTCACCGGGTCGGGCAAGACCTTCACGATGGCCAACGTGATCGCACAGCTGGGCCGACCGGCGATCGTGTTCGCCCCCAACAAGACGCTG
>VKHH01006521.1:0-13773 GCA_015144975.1 Epipyxis sp. PR26KG
TTCCCTACAAGGGTGGGAGCCAGCATAATTATGTAATTATTTTATTTCAAAAACATAATAATACTGTGGTTGCGAAATTATACATATCAAAAAGGCATAATAATTTGAATTGTTTTTATAATTTAATCAGTTTGATTTTAAGAAATTTGATCAAGCTGACATCGAATAAAATGAAAAATAACATTATGAAGATTATGCAACATCCATTATTATTATTATTATTATTATTATTATTATTATTATGTTTAATAAGATAATTGCATATTATATCTCCTTATTCAAACTTATCATCCATAAAATGGACATGTAATAATAATAATAATAAAAATAATATATCGAATAATATAAAATAAAACAAATCAAAAAATAATCTAGAGTTTGTATGATGGATGACTTACCCATGAGCTGCACAAAAATATTTATCTCTTGCTCCTTTGAAACATCCTGGATGAGTACATCTTCTACCTCCACCTATCGGAACAAAAATGAATAATTATATAAAATTATGATATAAAATAATAATATAAAATAACTTAAATAATCTAAAATAATAAAATTAATTTGAGAGAGTTGATGAAATGAATGAATCTCACCATGTCCTATACAAAACTTGGTCGCCCCTTGAGCACATTTTGTACAACCTTCTTTTTGACACCTTCTTGTTCCACGGTGATTAATACAGTAAATAGTATCTTTTTCAGCTATTAAACCACAACCTTCAATTTTACAATTATTATCATTTTGTCCATCATTATCAAAAAATCCAATAATTTTTTGAGAATCAAGTAAATTAATGGATGAATTCATTGGATTTTTGGAACAAGATTTATCTGGTTGTTCATTATTTGATCCTTCAAGGAATGTATTCCATGACACTTTGTCCATATTTGCTAATGCAATAGCAGCAAATACTTCACCATTATTAGGTAAATTATTTAAGAAAGGGTCTTGCCAAGTACTCAACGGTTTCGCATTTTTTATAGCATTTTCATAAATTTCTTTTTTATTTCTTATTTTATTGTTATTATTACTATTATCGTTATGGCTATAATTGTTATTGTTATTATTATTGGTGGAATTATTCATAAGAGAAGAATTGATTCCTCCAGCATTATCATGATAATAATTATCATTATTTACGGATATATTATAATGCGCAGATGTACTCATTAAATCAGACGGTATTTGATTTGAAGTGGTATGATAACGATTATTTTCTTGAGAATAAGCAGGATATGTTTCCATTAACATATTATCAGGGAACACTTGATTATAATTATTAATATTGTTATTGATATTATTATTACTATAATTATAACTATAATTACTGTTATTATTATCACTTTTTAATGAAGATTTCATATCAACAATCGTCCGAACTTTTTCTAACTTACTATTAAAATCTTCTTTTTCATGCAGACCTACTGTTGGATGACGATTTTTATGAGTGACATATAATTCAGCTGCTGACTTTCCTCCATTAATCTGAGAAGCAGTTGGGTTATAATTTGTGATATTTTTGATCATATTAGTTGATATTGTTGAGGGGACTGGGTTTGGTGGGCAGTATGGCAAAAGTGGGGCATGCACTATATTTTCAATGTCTAGTCTAGCCAGTGCAGATGGATCTAATGCACTTATTGCCATTAATTGCACTCCAGTTTCAATCATATGCACCATCAATGGCTCAGCGTCAATATTTGATTTTGATGAATAAAATGCAACAGTTCCACATGTACCTTTAAGTCCAGGTAATGGCACCCCAAAAGCAGTTAATACTCTCAGTTTCTTCGCCATTTCAGATCTTGGACTATTCTCAGTAGCCAAATTATAAGCTGGGTCCCAATAAGACTGTGAAGACTCCATCACCTTGCCTGGTATATCTTCGCCTAACTGTAATCTCATAGATTCACTAAATGATGTCCATTTATGCATCGTACGACTCCTATAAACTGCTGCTACTAAAAACAAATCTTTTGTTCTATCTGAATACAACCATAGCTCCGCACAATCGAATAATGTCATTCCTAATATTGCGATCATAAATTCATGAAATCTACACTGACTAATCTTATAGCTCATATGAGCATATATATGTAGGATTGATTCTTCATCATCGAGTTTATTTGCATTTTGAGCTTCATCGCGGAATGGGGATAGATTGTGTGGGTTAGTATCAATGGAATGGAAACTATTCGATTGTACTACCTCAACTATTGCAGTACTTGAATCATTAGGTGAGGCTACAGGATAATTCACAATAGTTGGTGCATCATTTACTTCGATAGAATTCAAGTCAATATTAAAGATGCCAGGCTCTTCCCCATCTAAACTTGTATCTTGAAATAAAATAAGGTAAATAAAATAAAATGTATTATATTTTTAGATAATTAAGATACCTGTGCTACGGCTCTCTAACTCATCAAATTGATGGACTAAAGTACCTGCAGTTCCCCATGTAACGCTACTGATACTGTCACTGCGCTCTCTTTTTCTTTGTTTTAATGCTTCACGTAGCGAATCAAGTTGTTTAGCTGTAAATCGACCATCTCGTTTGATTTTAAAATCTTGAAACAGATCACAAAACAATAAAATTTCATGAATGTCAAAAAATCTTTGCAATCGATTAATGGGTAGTAAGTGAAATTCCACTTCACTGGAATATTTATTTATAAGTTCTGTCATGTCCCACAATCCGACAAATTCTTCCGTCTTAGCAGTAGTAACAGTTTGAGAAACAGATACTTTTAAGAAACCACCAGATCCTTGTGTTACAGCTGTAGCTACGGAACATAGATATTCAATAGCATTAGGCGTCATATAATTCAAACCAATAGCGAATAAAACAAGGATATATAAATCAAACCCAATTGAACAAATTGGAACTCCGACAGCTGTGTTTAAAGGAAGGTCAGTCCTACCAAGCAAACCTGATAAATCATCTGAAATACGAGTATTAGCCCAAACTATTTGCCCTCCATCACATACGCCACGGCAAATAATGGGAGAAAATCTATGTTTATCTTCATCTTGTGCATTATCACTTTGAGATTTATCTGGTCGGATAAGAAGAGAGTGAAAATCCTCATAGGTAGGACTTGTGTATAGTTGAAGAAATTTCAAGGTTGGTTTTTCATCTACAGTACATAGATATATAAGTTTGAATGAGGTTAATCAACGGAATATTTGGGATTCAAACTTAAATTCAATTAATATCTAATTGTAGCAATAACTAAATAGTTCGATAACATACAGTACTGTCAGCATATCTCAATAATAACCATAATAATATTTGTTTACATTAATAAAACATAAAACTGGATTAACTACAACACTAATAATAATAACTTATTATTATTAACACTAATAATAATAACTTATTATTATTTTTCTTATTTGTGTTTTTTAGTTTCTTACCGGGCATTTTGCGAGCACACCACAATTCCCCAATATCAAAATCCAAAACTGCGCAAGTTGACCGTAAATATGATTCTATTAATGATGGTTCCATTACTTTTAACGAAATATGTGTTATGACTGTTATGATTTTGTATTTCGTATATATTATCTATCAAATATCAAATACAGTTATTGGTTATTGGATATGACGATATTATTTATCTTATCAAGTTACTATAGTTTAAATTACATATGATCTTACTCAATTAATTTCCTTCAAATCATCAATAATTTTAATCGATTCTATCTTATATTAATTATTATTATTATTAAATACTGTAATATATATAGTAATTTCGTACCGAGAGGGCGTAAAAAGTTATATTATATGTGTCCCACAGAGCAGGGGGCTTTTTGGTAACGGGGGTTGATATAAATATATATATAAAATATGATAAAATGTATACAGTATATTATTACAAAGTGGTTCTTTGTGATCCTCATCAGATGGGCGATAATCCTTTGAATAATATTCCGCCAGCTCCTCAGAGTCCAAGACTACTACCAGTTGGAAAAGGAGGTATAAAAAAACATGATCTATTAAATATTAAACGAAGTCAACGACTATATCAATGACAACCAACAATGGAATGCTCTATCAAGTACTGAGATTTCACAACTTCAGCAACAAGTTACTTCCCTTACCAAGAACTTGAGGCACAGCAGGCGGGTGATTCTCTGGATTTATTTGTAGAAATCCTCAATCATCAGCATACTGGATTAATCATGCATGCGAATGATTGAGAATGATAGAAAAGACGAGAACACTGAAAGTTTGAAGAATCGACTAACTGTCTTTGCTACAGTCATGTCTACAATTGGTGCTGTGATGATCGGTCTCAAGTATGAGTGGTCGCTGTATCTCGGAATCATCCTAGTGGGACTCAGCGTATTTGTGAAAAAATTAGAAATTAATGTTTATATTCCTTGAGATTGTTATAACCATGCATGATGTAATTAAATAATAATACTCTTTTCGAATCATATTTCGCGGAGTTTATGCTATATATGTATCTTAGTACGAGAATCGCCACTGATAAATTGTCTGTAGTATATATTTAGAAATATAATAGAGACAATATAGAGAGAAAGAAAGCAGTGAATCAACATAAAGGATGATATACGAAGTGGGCAATAAACTATGGTCTTCTCAGTCGGTTTTTAGTTTTTAAATTAAATATTCTAATTGCTCATTTTCTAGCATTTCTATAAAAAAGAATTCATTTCCCCAAGAAGTTGGTATTGGTTTATGGGAAGGATTATATGTATATAGAAAAATAGAATTCTTTGAAGTTTTGGTTTGTAGTATATATTTAATTATATTTATATAGTTTGATATAAATATATATATATATAAATATAAATGATGGAATAGTTATAGAATATTGTTTTGGTATTCATAATTAACTATTTTCATATGAGTTGTATTAATTGAGTTATATATATGGTTATATTCAATACGCAAGCCAATTTATACGTAGATTGGTATATACTGTAGATTGGTTTATAGTTGTATTTAATTAATTAAAAGTGGTTTCATATTAAGGGGTATTCTAATCAAAACATCTATTATTATATCTATATACAGTGGCAGTTTTTATTTTTCTTAAAGCCCATTTTATTTTCTGTCGCCAAATGTCCCAAGATTATTATTAGTTAGAATAGAGTATCTACGACAACATGGCGTTTGAGTAAAATTAAAACGATGTATTATACCCCATATCTAGACAATGTATACACCGCGTTGGTTATCACAAGTGCGATTGGTTAAATGTGGTTAGTTGATGGGATGGCTGCATTTTTATTTCAATAAAACCATATCCAGATACTCCTTGCTAACTCTTTTTTGATTGGAATGTTTAATTTTATATGTGCACTAAGAATAGATCCAGAATTAAATACAAAAAAAATTAACATGTTTTTCAACTTAGCACTTTCCTTAGTTATCGAATGCAAAAGTAGGCAAAAACAACACAATAGTTGTGAAAACACTTGACCATACAGACAGTATATCAAGCAACATGATGCGAGTCTTCTGATGAATCTGCAATGGAATTATTGCAAGGGTTGGCAAATACATCTGATAAGTTGGAAGCCGGTTTGGATGATGTCATCGAAGGTTCCTATTCGACATATCCTCACCATTATAGTTCCATGACAGAACAGTCTGGTCCTAGCACTACCTACTATCCATGACATCATCCAAACCGGCTTCCAACTTATCAGATGTATTTGCCAACCCTTGCAATAATAAGTCTGTAACAAAATAAATACAGTAGGTTAAGTACACAATGGAATAGTACAATAAATAATAAGTCTTCTATGTCTATCAGGATTCAAAGAAATTCTTTCTTACCTCCACCAGCTGACGAAATACCAATGAAACAACACGAATGAAATTACTTCACGGGAAAATTAAATGAGAATTAGTTTGATAGATGATATGAATACAAAAAAATTGTTCTGCTTCATAAAAACCAAAAAAAAATTAGTATTTTTAATTAACAGATGCAACTGCTTTTTTGAAATTATTTATTAATACAGCAGTAGTTTATTAACAGATGGATGATTAGTTGGTGCTTTTCTGACCCAGCTATGATTTTCTCCACTTGGACCAGAATGGTAACTCTAAAATTGTTGCACCTTGAATAGTTTCACTTAAACAGGCTGTGCATTCATGAGCTCCCATTTTCATAATTCTAATAATTGAATTAACGTTTTATTACCATTGGATTATTTTTTTATTTTTTTTAAATGTATAGCTTTCTTTAAAGGAAAACTAAAAAACAATTCGAGTCTCTGTAGCACATTTTCAATATAAAATGTTAAAGTAATAAGAGATATAATATAAAAACTAATAAGTTATTATTACGGTAAAACTTAGTTCAAATCCAGAATCATTATTCATTTATTCATTCATTTGTTGCGGCAGTTTCAGAATTTAATTCCCTCAAAAATAAAAAAATAAATATAATAACAATAATAAAAAAAATAATTTTTATTACCAGTTGTACAGCAGTACCGGTAATAATACTTTTTGGTAATATAGGAAAACATTTTATTGATTGCCGTTACATCATACTTTGAGTTATTCATAATTTAAAGGGAATTTAAAGCAAGCAACTTTAATTGTATTATTTATTTGCTTTGCAAAGTATTAAATATTTATTGTATTATCTGGTTATTGGTTATTGGTTACCTGGTATTGGATTATTGGACAACTAAAATACCGTTTTATTAATCTGCGCAAACACCAAAATAAATTACCTCAATATTATTGATAAATACAAATCCTCTATATAAACCATGAATCCTGAGAAAGCAACTGATTATTTAACTCGAGTAAATTGGAAGAGTTTAGTTGAATGGTTGACTGCAGAAGCAATCCTTAATCGACCGGCTCATCCTATTCAATTTTGTCGTGATTTATTAGGTGGTAAATTAGCTGAGCAGAGCGGTAATGGGACTGTATTTAAACCTGACCATATCAACGACTGGTTACGTAATTGTTACACCGAAGCAACAGCTTTAGTAGACGAGCATGGCGTGATTCAAGGAAAAGTGTTACAAACTGCTCAACAAACTTTGCCAGAACAGATAACTGAACTTCGTCGTAAAGTTGATGGTATGCAAAAATTGTTGGATGCATCTTCAACAATTGCAACGCTCGACCCATTGCAAGCGACCGATAACATTGTGACTGAGACTTGCCGTATTTTAAATTGTGATAGGGCAACTATATTTACCATCGATAGTATCACACAAGAATTAGTTCTTAGTGTAGCTGAAGGTGCTAAGGATATAAGGATTCCAATTGGACAGGTAAGATACTTACTTAAATAGGTGATGTTCACACAGTATAAGACATTATTGATGGTTTCTAAAGGGAATTGCGGGAACCGTTGCTCTAACGGGTGAGACAATCAACATAGTGGATGCATATTCTGATTCCAGATTCAGTAGCAGGTTTGCTTTTGTTTACATTTAAGTTATTACAGTAAACATTATTTTCTTATTTCCAATTTGTAGTGCTGATAAAGCATCAGGTTATAGAACCAACACCATCTTATGCATGCCGATCAAAGCTGCTGATGGAGCTATTGTTGGTGTTTTGCAAGCAATTAATAAACTAGATGCAGCCTTTAGCCCTACTGATGAAGAGGTTATGAGCATGTTAGCGACCCAAGCTGGTATTGCACTGCAAAATGCTAATTTATTCCGTCATGCTGAAAGTGCTCGAGACAAATTCAGATCTCTTTTGGATATAATTCGAGCAATGCAAGGAGAAATGGGAGTAAATTCGCTGATATTTACAATAACTCAACGTACTATTCGAGTGGTTGATGCAGATCGTTGTACCCTTTATTTGGTGGATAATGTTCACAGAGGATTATTCGCTATGCAAGGAGAGGTATATTACAAAACCCAAACACCCCGTGTTATATTCGCAGACTAGCTTAAATATAATAATATTTAATGGTCAATATAATATGATGCTTATTATACTGGATTATATTTTAATATATTATCATTATTGTATTCAGGTTAATATACGCATATCTATGGATCAAGGAATTGCGGGTATGGTTGCGACCACAGGTCAAACTTTGAATATACCTGATGCGTATGATAATGTCAATTTCAATCAAGCTATCGATAAGAAAACTGGATATAGAACCAAAGCAATATTATGTATGGCTATTAAAGCAAATGATAAAGTTATTGGAGTGTTGCAATTAATAAACAAAGTGACAGGCTCCGGTGTGTTTTCTACAGACGATGAAGATGTCATGGCAATTTTCTTATCGATTGCAGGTCCAATATTAGCTGAATCAAATTTGTATGAACAAATTCAAGGGAAATCTAAAGGTAAAGGTGTTGAAGGAACTGGCGGAGAGAAAGAAGTTCCTGGTTCAGCAGTCGCAACAACAAAGTCTGGTCATGATGCTGGTTTGGCTGCGATGAAAACAATGCCTAAATTTCAAGAGGAAGATGGAGACGAAGATGAACAATGATACAAACAATTGCATTCCTATTGTTTTTGATAGTATAAATCTCAAAACATTTTTTAATATTTTATTAATCATACTGCATTTTTATTGAAATGTTGGATAAAATAGTTATGAACATTATTGTCAAAATAAGAAGTAATGCTGTAACTAATATGATAACCAATAACATTGATTAAAACAATTTGAAAATCTTTTTTGCATCCAAAACCATTTACAATTCATCGGTCGGATTTGCGCAAGGCTCCAAACTAATTAGTGGAGTTCCAACTTTATTGTATCGCTTAGATCCTTTCCAGTTACCATTAATTGTTGCAGCTGGAGTAGAATTTAAATAATTACATTCTTCTACTTCTACACACCGATAGTGCGTTTCTGGTGGCCATGGTCCTTTCAAAGTAATTCATAAATATAGTTTATTGATAATGTAATATAAACAGAATATTTTTTTATTCAAAGGACCATTATTACCTAAATTTCCGATGTACCAGAATCCTTTACTTCGAAAAAAACTCATCTCGTGATTGTTAGTAAAAACAGGAACGCCATCCATTTGCTCCCTACTTGGAGTGTAGGTACCGATAAATAATGGATCTTCGCTTTCGCAAATGTGAATGGCAGTTGAAGCTTTGATATCTGTTACAGATAATATTATTAATGAGCATAATGATAATGCATTCATAAGCAACTCCAGCAATTTCATCTTAGTAGTTTATTATCAAAAAATATTCTGTAAACTTTACAAGATGTTCAGCAAGAGGAAGCACCGTGATTCGAGACTTCTGAGCCGATTTGACCCAATTTTGACAACGATAAAAGTTAAGAAATATCCGCAATTAAGGAAAATAGTCTCTAGTATTTTATTTCGGTTGATGAAAGAACACAATACATTTTGAGTTGTTTTTGTCTTTTTTTTCTTTTTTCCGTTTCGTTTTCACGAAAACACAAAAAATAAAAAAAAGATAACACGTAAAGTTAGTTATTTTGTTATTTTATTCCTGGTGCGTGTTAATTTCATTATTGTACTCAATCACATACAATTATGCTACTGTATATTTTTACTCTATAAACCTAATTGTTTACGAGTCACAGAGGGAACAACAAACAACAATACAACAATATCAACTACAACAAACTACATGACAACTACGATAAACTGAATTGGCGAAATACATGTATACTGTAAATATTTCGATTGTTGGCAAAACACGCTCAGTTTTTATAAGCAATATTGTTACTATACATATAAAAAAATAAATGGAAGAGGATACTCCTAGAAGTGTTGGATATGGATCTCCGCGAGATGAAAGGTTTTACACTCCAAGAACATTTTTGAGAAGCAATAGCAGCAGTGATGAGTGGAACACTCCCCGTGGATTGGGAGGAGTTAACTCAGATAGTGAATTTATCACACCACGCACATTTGATGGTGCTGAAAGAAAATCTGCTCGAGGACCAGGTGGAATAATGTATCACCATGATGATAAACAATATCTACCACCACATCCTCATTCGCAACAATCTCAGCCCAAAGGGTCTACAAGAACTAATAGTATTAATGATGGATATAAAAGAGGTAACTTAGCGAACAAATGTCATGATCAGCTTATTCGCTTAAAAAAATGCTATCATTCAATCTACAACATTTATTTGCCTTATGTTTTCAACATGGTTTCAATGATTTTTTATTTATTCTGTGTAGGGAGTGGAAGTTTTAAGTCGTCTGATAGCTTTAAATCAAGTGGTATTATTGAGGAAGAAGAAAATGATTTTGGTGTGGATATGACAGGCGTTAGTGAAAAAGATGTGGAAGATATTTTTAGTTTTGCTAGACATGGAAGATGTGAGGAAATAGAAAAATCATTAAATAAGGGTATACCGGTTGATGTCAGAGTGAGTAATTTAACTGTAACTCTTAATAAGATTAAAAGGAATAATTTATTTTTCATTTTTATTATTGTTAGGATAGTTTTGGTAGCACACTTTTAATTGTTGCATGTCAAAATGGAAATAAAAGAGTAGCAAAAACTGTTTTGCGAAGAGGTGCAAATATTAATGCTCGAAATTTGAAAGGAAACACTCCTCTTCATTATTGCTATCACTGTAAGTAACAAAAATATTTTTAAAGCAGCAACAAATTAATATTTATGAATTGCATCATAGATGGATATGGAGATAGTTTGGGACAATATCTAATGGAGAAGGTAGGAAACATAAGTAACGAGACTTTGTCGAAACGTTATTAATATCTTCATTGTTTACTAGGGTGCAGATCCGGATATAAGAAATTATGCTGGGAAAATATGTAACGACGGAATTTGAAGTTTTCTTGTATTTTCTTTGTGTTCCATGTGTATTATAATAATAGAAAATAGTAATAATACTTGACATGTACAGTCCAAAATCCCCGTAAGATACCATCAACAGGGATGGAGAAACTGAACAGCCACAAATGCGAAACCGCATTTCCTGCCTGTGCACATGTTTACAATCAATCAGTCTTAACTTCTCTAGTTGCTATAAAGTAAAGCTTTTAGTCTTATGTGTATTTTGTCTTTCCTTGCATATAAGGAATTATCAGTTAATTTCTCTTGTCGAAATAGCCTATTTGCAAGAGTATAGACATTATTTTTCTGTTAACAACATTTGAGAGAATCAGACATTAATAAAGAGGTATTGAAGTTCAACAAATCTCCACATAAACTATGTTCATTAAAAGCATATATTTTTTTAGTATGTTTTAAATGTGGATATACATTTTTCTGTAAATGAATAGAAATGTATATCTTATTATGTATAACATTTTTATTGTAAAAAATTCAATCTATTCAAAAATAAAATAAAAATGTTGCAAAGTATAGTCCGTTATGCAATAGTAGTCGATCCATCTTGCTGAACTAAAGAGCATTATTATGCTTCATTTATTGTAATGCAGTTTTATCTGCAAGCAAAAAAAAAACAGTAAATTATTACAACAAGCCATCGTTTTGCAACACCCGGACAAGGCCCGAATCGCCCGTCATACCCTTCACATCTTTTACGTTGAGCGAAAGGGGGCTATTTTCAAACCGACAAAGTCACATTTTTATTATTATTCCTCTCAAGAGATACCAGGATATATAATACTTGTCAAAAGTGAGTGAATTATTGGATTATTTTAGGAATGGTTATTTACACTTCAGTGTGATCATCCCAAATTTACTGAAGTTTTAACAAAAAAATTCATATAATATTTAATTTGATAAATAATTCGGCATCGAACAATAATTAAAGAATTAAAGTACTGCATTTCTTATTTAAAATTTGCACCAACCAATATTTTTTTAAATAACTTCCAACTTTCGGAAAAGAATAAATATATCATACCAATATGTCAGGAGCTGATAGCAAACCAAGAGAAGTGAAAGTATGATGTTATGTACTGAAATATTTTAAAGATATTTAAAACAACTTTCTTTAATTTAATATACAGGTAGTATTGCTTGGTGATACCGGTGTCGGAAAGTCAAGTTTAGTTCTTCGATTTGTAACAAATAATTTCAAGCCGTATTCTGAATCAACGGTTAGGTTAAATTATAATACGGTACATGTGATAAATTTATAACTTTGTTATTGATTAAATTCAGATTGGTGCTTCATTCATGAGTAAAATGATAACAGTTGCAAGCAAACAAATAAAATTTCAAATTTGGGATACTGCAGGGCAAGAAAAATATCACAGCTTAGCACGTATGATATTAATAGTATTTGACTTGAAAATTTGGTTGACTTATGCTCTATGTGTTGTTTATATTAAATATATACTGTATATCCAGCTATTCGTTGCACTACGGTCTAAAAGTAGTCTCAGCAAATAAAAATATGTGAATAGTTTTTCCTTATCGTCCAATAATTGATATTTATAATTCTTACAGCAATGTACTATCGGGGAGCTGCAGCAGCTATCATCGTCTATGATATTACTCGTGCCAATACTTTTAAGACATTAAAAAATTGGGTTGAGGAGTTGAAGTCAAAAGGTCCTAAAGATATAGCTTTGGCTATCGCTGGAAATAAAGCAGATTTAGAATATGAAAGGGTAATGAAATCGTTCTTTTTAAGAAAATGAAAATCCCTCTAATATATTCGTAATGTATACTGTAGGAGGTGGATAAAGCCATGGCCCAAGCTTATGCCGAAGAAATTGGTGCTATGTATGTCGAAACAAGTGCAAAAGACGATCTTAATGTACAGGATATATTCGTTCAATTAAGTAAGATATCCATATTTTTATTTTAATACAATATTTTATTATTACTAAAATCAAAATGATATTTTGTAGGCTATAGACTTCCTGCTCCGCAACAATCAGACTCAAGTATAATTAAACCAAAAAACATGGGTGATAGAAATCAACCAAGACCAATTCCGAAAAGTACCAGTTGTTGCTAACTCATTTAAGAAATTCTGTTTTGTAGCGTCATTTTTCGCAGCACGCAAACATTCTATTCTTCGTATATACTGCTTTGTTTTCTATAAATCACGCCATTAATATGATGTATTGTTATTACATGAAATAAGTATTAGTCACAAATAATAATAAATCATTCGCCACTACCGTTGAAACATAGTCTATTGTAATGATTTGTCAATAAATTATTTTCTATACACCTTAGTTCTTGACTGCTTATTATTTTTTTGCATGGAACTATAATCATAGTTAGTTGTTTGTGGTTTACTGATTTTTGAATGTATGAACATATTTTGTTATTAATCAACTACTATCAACTACTTCCTATTGTATTCTTTTGACAGAAATCTATTAAATTTTCACATCAAAGTAAAGTTGTATTTTCTTTGTAATTGATACTCATTTTCTTTACGATGTCAATGTACTGATACTTGTTCGGTGAAGATTACATTGCTTAGGAAAACAATTAGACTTTAACACTTCTGAAAATTGTGGGTAACAACCGAATGTAAAATTTGCGCTCTTATTTCTATTGGGTATAATACTTATATCATAATTCAATATTGGAAAATGTTCGAATTTGTAAGATATAAAACAAATTTCTTCTCGGACTTTTCTAACACCAAAGTATTTTTCATCCATTCACTCATTGAAGAGCTGAAATAGGGAGCTCTCAACATGTTCCTATTCAATCCTTTTTCTTCATTTAATTATAATATTTCAATAATTCTTGCAATGGGGAATTCTCGAATTCTGGAATTCTGGAATTCTTCTTGTATCGTCCGTTACGTAACTGCCAACAATGAATAAATGGATAAAATCTAAATCCAAAAGTTTCTTTTGTTTTGTATTTTA
>VKHH01006522.1:0-12997 GCA_015144975.1 Epipyxis sp. PR26KG
CGACACTATCATTATACTGTTTTCACAGAGCTCAACTGCCTTCACGAGGTAGTTATCTGCGTGAATTATTCTTCCAGTAGCAGACAATTCGAACAAATTCACAACTTGAACAATAATTGGAAATACTTTGAATCCAACCAAGCATGTTACAGTTGAAACAATGGCACATAATACCATGGATACAATGTAACCGATGCTTTCACCTTCATCTCCCATGGTGTCGCCGCGAATCATTAATAATAAATGAGTAAAATGAGTTATGCCACACAACAAAATAAAAAGAGCAAATAATAGTGCAAGACAAGCAATTTTAATAGTTGAATCCGTTAACTTGCGCTCCCACAATATCTACGTTATATACATAACACAGCATGAAAATTAACTAAGACAAATTAATTCTAGTAGAATTTCATTCACCTTACAATTTTTAACAACATGAATAAGTTGGACGGTAAGTATAATATATGATAACGATATTATCGCATTGGTGAAGAAGAGTAGCATTTTCTTCATTTTTTGAAAATGTACAGCAGCGAATTGGTTAACATATCAGGATATTAATTTTATTTCAACATTTCAACTGCTGCACTCACTAATAAGATGATCGAACGAATGAACGAATAGATATTACAGTAAACTATTTAACTTCATATTATATTTGTAAAATAATTTGTTAATTGTTTGAAAGAAGACTCGAATTGTTTTATTGTAGTTTTCCTTTTTAAACAATTCTGATTCGACTATTCCGGAAGACAACTCACAACTCCTTCTTGTGTGTGGTCTTGTGGTGTACGTGTACGTGATGACAGAACAAAAACTTGTTTAACAAACAAGATCAAATGTAACTTTTATAATAAGGTAAAGCTTTCTTTAAACAATTACAAAACAATTCAAGTCTTAAACAATTCATTTAATATAATAAATTAAACAATTAATTTAAAACGCCGAGAAAAGTGTATAATAAATAATAAATTAAAGAAAGCCAAATCTCTCTTAATTGGATTTTTACAGTAGTAAGTAGTATTTATTATTTATTATTTATTATTTAAAAAAATATAAAAATACAATATACTGTACACTATAGACTATAGACTATAGAGTATGTATATATTAATGCATGACTGTATTTACATATTTATAGATGTACTGGTAATATGCATATTCCTTGAAATATTTCATCGGTATTGAAATCTCCTGAGAATTATGCATATTTTTCATTGCTTCATCCTTCATCCTATCAAGGTGTAATTTTTTAATGAAAATTCATCACAGTACAATACATAGGAGGCAATGAGTGTGTTTCCAACTGTTGGGTATGGTAAAGTTAATCCTAAGTCAGGAAATAATAAGATTGCAATAAATCTCAAGTATTGCCAATATCCTATTTTGCAAGAAGTTGCAAACAATAAATTACATTGGCAATGCTCAATTGAAGAGCCTCTAACCCGTGAAAATAACTGGGATATTTTCTGGACCGATACTGGACAAGGAATTGAAAAATATATAAAATCTGCAAAAAGTTATCAACATATTAACCATTTCTATGGAATGGTACATATTTATCGTAAAAATTTATTAGCAAGATCAATTTTTAAGATGCAAAGAATCAGCAATTTATATAATTATTCTCCAGAGACTTGGCTGCTTCCTGATGATGTATCTCATGTAGAGAGGTTCTTGACCGCTAACCCAACTCGGTGTGTTATAATTAAACCCGTGGCAGGAGCTCAGGTAATCAAATCAAACCTTAAGGTATTGTTATTCGATCTTAACTATAATTTATATGGCATATATAGGGAAGAGGAATATATTTAGCAAATTCAACTAATACCATTCGACCATCTGAGCCATGTATTGTTCAAGAGTACATTCACAATCCCCTTCTAATCGATGGATACAAATTCGATATGAGAATTTATGTACTGGTCACTTGTTGTGATCCTCTACGGATTTTGATTTACAAAGATGGCTTGTGTAGGCTGTGTACAACCCTTTACAAGCCACCCGAAGATTGTAATCTGGAATGTTCATTCATGCATTTGACCAATTATGCCGTTAACAAACATAATGCTGATTTCATCCAAAATAATAATCAAAATGGACATGAAAATAATGAACAAGGTGCGAGTAAACGAAGTCTATCCTGGTTATGGCGATGGTTGGTTGAGAAAGGTCACAACACGAAGAGAATATGGAGGAGAATATCTGATATTGTAGTCAAAACAATCATTTCCATTCAAGCTAATTTAGCGCAATCGTTTAAGAGCTGTAAAGTCAATGGACAGAATAAAAATCCTTTCACTTGCTTTGAGGTAAGCTAATAAAGTAATAATGGTTTCAATTCAAAATTTATTATTATATTATTTTGTCTGCAGTTGCTAGGTTTTGATATTATGTTAACAAACAAACTCAAACCGGTCCTAATCGAAGTGAATCACACTCCATCCTTCCGCACAGATAGCTTCTTGGACGAATCCATCAAATCAAAACTAATCGAAAACACTTTTAAATTATTGAACATTTCTTTGGAAGAGCGAATAAAATATAATATTCACACATCGCAATCGTCACAAATCAGATTGTATGGTGACATCCTCTCGAATTCATCCATTCATTATAATGGGAATAAAAATCACAAAATCAGTCACATAATGAGACATAACATTGCTCAATATTATATGGATCGTTACATTGAAAATGAACGAAATAATATTGGGAATTTCGATCTGATATTTCCAACGGACGTGTACGGGTCTCAACCCACCCAAGGGAAGCAGGAGCTGTACATGGAGCTGCTCAGCAATGCGGAGAAAATATTTTTACATGGTTATAGTGCCGTGGATCGCAATGAAAGCATAATTAATGAAAAGAAAATATTATTAAAAATTAAAGAAAATAAAAAGAAATATAATAATTATAATAATAATAATAATAATAATAATAATACGAATGAAAATAATAATGATAATAACAATGTTAAGTTTGAAAGTGAGGTTTATTATGATAATCCTTGTGATATGATGGCTAGGATTGGAGCAGCGAGTGGCTATAATGAGGATGTTGTGGTTTGTTCTGTTCCATCTAAGCCAAGCAGTAATTTTCCTTATCGTCAATTCCGGTCCCTCGGGAGGATAACAAGGAATGTGACGAATGAATCTATTGTTTTGGATGTAATTGACAATGACTCCACATTGGCCCAGTTGGATAATAATAATGATGATAATTATGATATTGTTGATTATGAAGAGATTGAGTATGGCAACTGCAGTCCCTCGGAGCATGTCATAACTCATCATCAAATCGAACCTGTGGGAGAAACAAATCATTTTTCATTTATCAATGATGATCATTATAATTATGATAGTATAGGTGTGGATCAAGTAGATTCGTGCATCGATCCGAATGAGATCGACTGTTTGTCTCCGGTGGGTAGCAATCATTCGTTCAAATCGAATGATTGGAACCATTCGGACGATCCAGGCCGTCCAGATGGTGGAGATCAATCAGATGTCAGGGATAATACATCCAATAGCAGTTATGATGATCAAGCTTGCAGTTATTATAATAATTATGAGTCACTCGAATTGGTAGATCACAGTGCATCCCATATTAATAATAGTAATAATAACCATAATAATTATAATAATGTTAATCACAATGACAATAATGACAGTTTGTTGTCGCCGTCTAAGATTCAAGTTCATCGTATGAAGCAGTTGCAGCGAATAGCACATCTTCACGGGCAAGTGTCTTGTAATGATAATAGTAGAGATGTTCACAACCGCAGAGACCAGGAGGATGTTGGAGATGATGAAGGCTATCGCCCACCGGTAGTTATTGGCTCAGAAGATGATGTGAATGATAATTCTAGCAGCTATAATCATCATATCGCCGATACGCTTCATCTGCTTCATGCTGCCTATCGAATGAGCTATTTGCAAGAATACAGAAAAGGTTAATTAAGGCGACACCTGGGATGATATAGAAATTTGGAATAGCAGTGAGATGGATTCCATAATTCCATAAATTATAAAAATGAGAATGTCTGTTAGAGGATGGATGAATGAATGGATAGTTTATTAATTGAAAAGTATTTATGGATGAATTATGAATGATGGATGATAACTTTTATCATTTTGGTTTGATTTCAATTTGTTATGATAAGCGCTTCTTTGAGATTCTACCCCCTTGGTATATTTTGAAAGCAGCAAATGTTTATTGATTGTATGAATGAATGAATGAATGTGCGATAAGTTATCGCTTTTAGAGGTAATATGTGTTACCTATACACATGTACCCGCATGTCCCTGTTGTAACCTTTATAGCAGAAAATAATGTGAATTGTTTTCGAATTATTTTTTATGATATTTATTTTATAAAACATCTTTTGTTGTTAAATTATTGTTTATATTTCCAGACTTCCATTATATTGTACATGTACATAACTTTGTTTGTCAAAGTTAATAATAATAATAATAATAATAATAATAATAATGAAATCTAAAATAATTGTTTCAATGGATTATTTTTATATCAAATTATGAGAGTATCCTAGCAGGAGATGGGAGGGTTCATGGATGAGGTTGTGAGCTGAGAATGAGTTATCAACCGCATTGCTCGCTTAAATAATGAAAGAATGAAAGGTGAATGAATCGTAATTATTATAATTAGCATCATGTAGCATACAAATAGGAACATTTGAACAGTAATGTAACAATAAGATGAGCGGCATCATGGCATGGTGGACGAATGGATTAATTTATAACATAAATAAGAGCATGAGAAAGCAATGCTGGAATGTACGAGCACTTCTAAATGATGATTTGCATTTCTAATAATAACATGAGTATTATTATATTATGATAGTTTGTTCGATTGCATTATTCGATGAATCATTTCAGACTTCTCCAAACAACCCATCCAATCAATATTATTCGATTTCATGATGCTCTTCAATGCACTAATTGGCATGTCATTCATAACATCCTCGCTCAAAATCAACTTTGCTTCGCTCTTTTGATTATTATTATTATTATTATCATTTTTATTATTATTGTTATTATTATAACGATTATTATTATTGTCGATATCCATCATCGAATCATCATCAAACTCATTCTGCATGATAATTATTTTGCCTGAATCAATTAATAGACTTTTCATTGAGAAGGAGTCTAAGGTTCCTGAATGATTTGCATTAATCTCCAATCCACTTCTCATAAGAATATCCCTCAACTCTGACGTCGACAAAACATTCAAGTCATTCTGACTAATTTTAATGGGAAATGAACTGCTAAAACCAGAATGAATACTATTATTATTTATTTTTTGATTAAAATTATTATTATCATTATTATTATTCAGTTTTTCGATTATTTCATGTGATTTTAACATTCGCTCAATCACCTCGGATTTGTCTATGCAACCAGACGTGCTAATGGAATGCTGTTGACCAAGTTTCCTCAACTCACTCAAACTCATTTCCTTCAACTGATCATAAGGACTAATATTATTATTATTATTATTATTATTATTATTATCATTTTTTCTTTTATTATTATAATCTATTCTCTCCATATCATAATAATTGCTATTATTATTATTATTATAATTATTTGAATTCAAATCATTTTGATCATCAATAATAATAATTCTATTTGATTCTAATAATCTCGATCTTAGTTCTGATTTCTCCAAAGCCCCCTCTGTTGACAAGCCAAATGACAGTAATAAATGTTTTAGTTCGCTGACATTCTTCTTGTTAAAGTCACTCGAAGACATCTCCATCGGAGGTAAACCTTCAATTATTGTTATTAAATCAGATCCAAGCAATCTCTCCACTATTTCCCTTTTGTCAATACAACCTGTTATATCCATTCCAACCTGATACAACACATTAAAACAAATACATAAATGATACAACTATTATTATTGTTATTGCTATCATTATTAAAATTATTATTATTATTATGAATATTTTTATTATTATTGCGGTGCTTAATTTATAAAAATTAACGTATTATTATTATTATTATTATTATTATTATTATTATTATTACGAATATTATTATTACAAATCATAAAATATACAAACTGAAATTGCGAGTAGTGTTTTGGTCAAACTGAATCATTATTACTATAATCTTACCGATTGTGCAATTTCTCGCAATTGACTTATTGATTTATGATCTAATTCATCTCTACGATATCTTAATTTTCGTTTTTTCATCCTCGATTTTCTTTGATTTTCATATTGTTGATCATCTGTCTCGATCTCATATCGACAAATCGGACATGTGCAATGCTAAGTTAGCACAACAAATATATTTTGGGTAAATTATTTGATGAAAATATTACTGCAAGTTCGTTCTTACCTTTTCCAACCATTCCGTCACACATGGTTTGTGAAATAAGTGACCACATGGCAATTTACATGCTAAAGATCCCAACTTATGCTCATCTAGACATACCAAGCATTCTTTGTTAGATGCTTCCAGTAAGTCATCTGCAGTCACTTTTACCATAGGTAGACTTCGAATAGCATTCGCACCGGCTGGAGGCGGCTTCTTGTCATTATTATTTGCTTGATTAACAAATTGTTGCATTCCAGGCATTCCTGGAAAATTAAATCCTGTTGTAGCAGAAGCACTTGTATGAAAGTGTGAATTTTGACTATTATTTGCGTTCATAAATGGATGAGCTTGACTTCCAAAAAAGGAGCTGAAGAATGTCTCCATCTACATATTCATATTTACGGTAAATTAGACAACTACTCTACAAGTTACAGTATTCTCAACGGGAAAATGGATGACTGTACTGTAAATACTGTAGACAATTATTCACACTCACTAATAGGGTTCATCTCAAACTATTTTGATTCAACCTAATTAACATCGTTATTGAACAATAGTCAATTCAATAAATACTTTAACTTACCTTTTCTACAGTATTGTTTTTGAAGTTTTAAGCTTTCTCAGTGAAAAACAATACCAAACTAAGTTATGTCAATTACTCAGTAATTGGAGGATTTTCGATTTTGTACAGGAGTGCATGTGATGACCGGTATGTGAATTGTTCCTTGAATGCAAATGCAAGGATCTTATTATTTCTTTAAGGTTTTCTTTTTCATAATAATGAATGAATTTGAATATTGATGATGATAATTTTTATTTTATAAATTCCACTATTCCACTGTGTCAAAAAGTTGAAAACGTATGGAACCGGGAACGTGAAAAACTGCAAAACAACACCACAACATTTTTAACATTATTACCGTACTAAATTAGTACTGATTACTGAAGAATATCACTTATTTGTTTATATTTGTTACTTTTCAACTTGTTAAAGAATGGAGGAAGGTGATGAAAATACAAAAGATTTATCTGCAGATGATGGAGAATCATTGGAGAAGGATGATGTCGTTGTGAAAATTGGATTAGTTGGTGATGCTCAAGTAAGTTAATCAGTACTTTCACTTTAATATGCACATGTTTACATTTGTTAAGATTTGATAATGATCTCTTATCTCTCTATTTGAATCTGATTCGAGTTATTATACGCATTGTGCAGTGTGATTGATTTATTCATCATTACTATATTACGATAGGTTGGAAAGACAACGCTGATGGTTAAGTATGTAGAAAATAAATTTGATGAAGATTACATTCAAACATTAGGTAACATACCATCAATCCACGTTCAATATCTTTATGTAAACTGTAAACTATTTTATTTGGGCATCTTTTAACTTTACTGCTCCATATTTTAAATATCACCAAACGACTCCATGTTTCAAACATATCAGGATCTACACATATTATAATTTATGTATTTTAAAGTAATTATTTTGATATTGTTCAGGAGTTAATTTTATGGAGAAAAGAATCAATTTGCGGAATACTGAAATAACCTTTACGATATGGGATCTTGGAGGTCAAAGAGAGTTTCTTAGTATGCTTCCCTTGGTTTGTAATGATGCCGTGGCAATATTCTTCATGTTTGATTTGTCTAGAAAACCAACTTTAAATAGTATTAAAGAATGGTATCGACAAGCAAGAGGACTTAATAGAGTGAGTATCTTATTATAATCATTAGAATGGTGATATAAAAGAATAGTATCATGCCAGTCATAATTATTGTATTTTTGAAATTATATTAATAAATAATTTTTTTTATTGCTCATCTCATCTGTTTCAATTAATAATACGAATTCGCTAATAATTATTATTTTGTTTAACGTATTTGGTGTAGACTGCTCATGCATTTCTTGTTGGTACCAAATATGATATATACATCACACTACCACCTGAAGAGATGGATGAAATAGATAAATTAGCTCGGAAATATGCAAAAGCGATGAAAGCTCCATTAATATTCTGTTCAGCGTCTCATTCTATTAATGTTCAGAAAATGTTCAAAATAGTTTTAGCAAAAGTTTTCGAATTAAAATCTACCGTTCAAGAGATTGTTGAGTTGGGTCAACCCTTACTTATTTTTGAAGAAACAAATTAGGAAAAAACTAAAACTTGACTTTTTATTCTTCATTATTTAGAAAATGATTATTAAAGCAACATTTTTCGACTTTATTATCATTGATTATTTTCTTATTATGACCCAAGGATGCAACTGTTAATGTATTTAATGTTGCAATGTGCTGTTATGTATTGGAATTATTAATCGGTATTTGTTATTAGTTAAATGATCATAATTATAAATGGAGATTGTGTAACTTTTGAATAATACATATTATCTTACAGTACACTCTTTATTTGTGATAATGCTTAGGTAAGTTCAATAATTTTTAAGTGAATATAATAGTGAAGTTTAAAACAACAGCAATACTATCCCTGGTATCGTCGATAGACTGATCGACAATCAATTAGAAAATAATCAATGATAAAAATCATAATCCCAGACTCGTTACATTATTATATTATTTATAAAATTATATTCGTTTCAAATTATTTAATTCATGATGACAACATTTGTGTTGAAACATAGTCATCATCCATTCATCAAATGTGCTCATCCAAAATTATGAAATTAATATTTTCAAAATATTGATATAATTATTATCTCCATTTTTTAACTGGTCGAACAGAGTGTCTTAATTATATCTTATCTTAGATTCTAATATTAATAATTATAACGATAATGTATGAAAGTAAGAAATAATAATAACGTATTAGCATATATATTAATTAATGTTTTTAATGTGTATTAAATAATATAATATTATAACAATGACTAGAGAGCATCATATCATTATCTTTGTCATTATTTCCAAGTAACTGTTAATATTTGAAGGATGAAATCATAATAAATCGATAAACTGCATCGATATCATAATAAACTATCTTAATTACACAACTGTAGGCTTTGACAAATCAAGATTTCTACGCTTTATTTCAGCTCTTCTGGATTCATCTTGCAGTAATCTCGTTACATTAGAGCGGCAATATTGATATATCAATGAATGCTTCGTTGCTCGAATATTTTCCAATACATTTTCTAATTGAATGCTACTATTATTACCGTGAGAATCACTTAGTTGTAGAAGTTTTATTGCGGTTATTGCAAAATCTTTATAAAATAATAATATTTCTTTTTCTCCTTTCACTTGAATCAGAGCATGTCGTTCGTTGGAAAATGGAGGGACTTGGCCTGGACCACTAACAGCTAATCCTATTTCAAATCATAAAACATGGAATAATCGTGTCACATGACATAAATACAATTATAATCAAGATAATGACGACTTACTCATGCAGTCCTGTTCAAATGTTGTTGGGTATTTATATAAATAATCATCACAAATAAAAGCTAAATGATTCATAGCTCTGATTTCATTCTTTATGCTGATTGGGATCTGAGCATCACGTATCGAGCGATAAGAGCTGGAGCCAGCACATGAAATTAGCATATCGAAATCGTCTTTGTCCGCTTCGATGATTCGTAATAATGCAAACATAATCTTAGTAGTCTCATTCTCACCGACACTCACACGAATGCGGCGAGAAGGAATAGAAAAATCTCTACGCCAATATGAGCATTTTGATTCATATAATGGATCAGATTTCTTTAATTCCAGTAAAATTGGTGTCTGTAAATTGAATAAAATGAATGAATTATGCATTATTTGTTTATAATAGAATGAGATGTTGGGAGCTGAGATGACATCATAAAATAATAAATGATGATGAAAAATAATCATTTCGTTTTATGATAACATCATTATTTGCATCGTATAAGAAAATAGAATCATAAAAAATATAATTTTTATGTCACATTTTGATACGGTATACGGTACGTTACATAATATAATAATATATACATTTTATAACTTAAGGCAGCTGATCTATTATTATTCGCTCAACGACTATTCTATTGTCAGTCAATAATTACTATACCTCATTTGGACAAAACCCATCAGATTCAATATTATTCTCCACAGAAAAACCATAATTGAGCAAAAATCTGTGATTACATTTTCGACCGTAACTATCATACACTTGGCAACCAGCGCCTATTTTCTGCAATGCAACCACCGTAAATCCTTGCAAATTATCATCAAACTGCCATTTTGTCTCACGAGGACGGTAATGATTCAACATATCAGCATATGGAACTAAAGCAGCTGTTTGCAATCCATTTATTACTAATCCAAAATTGCGACTGCATACACACATTCTTGCCCATTTGAATTCTTGTAAAGTAGAAATAGAAGAAAATTCCGGTGCAATCGAACATATTGCCATATAATCAGCTTCTATTGCTGCATTTCGTTCATCAATTTGTTCCAACAAATAAGAACCAGTCAGGTATTTTAACTCTTCTTGATTCCAGAATATGGGCATATTACTGAGTGTTTTCGGTAATATTTCATAATATGGTTTGAAAAATGAATGAGGATTTTTTCGATCGACTAGCATGAATACCATTAGGAATATATGCTTAGGGGCATCCAACTCTATGTTTGAAGACAAAATTTTGCGTCCAACCTAAAAATATTATATTCAATTCTAAAATAAATATTTTGAAATCACAGATATGATCGTAGAGTAACTTAATTAAATGCACAAAAAATGAGCCCTTCCGAAAAATGACAAAAATACTGTATGTCTCCCAGTCATAATATTCATCGAATTTCACCTCTGTATCTTTTCCCATTTCAACAGTAATTAAGCATTTTAATGGAACCTCAATAATTATTTCGTCGTCATCAACATCATCCATTGTATGACAGCCACGAACCTCATTTCCATAATCCTGTGAAGTCAAAAAAATATCGAGGATATGATTAGTTCCATAGTAGTACCAAAAAATCTAAATATTTTTATAAATCAAGATATAACCTGCAATTCTAATTTCGTAAGATTTGTTCCATTTTCTGTCAGCCACCTCTCAAATGTAACGAATTTATCGTTCGAAGATTCTGCTTCTTTCCCTGATCATTTAAATGAGAAGATATGATATTACACTATTACACTAACCAAATCAATTTTCGAAGTATAAATCGTAATTTACCATTAATATCAGGTTTATTAAACTTTTGTCTATCAAAATTTATTTCCGAATCATCCATCATGTCATGCGATTTTTCATGCATTTTATCAGTTATTAATTTGATATCTGTATCTGATTGAGAGAGCCTTTTTGAAGAACTGTTATTGGTAGATATTGAGGCACCAATTTTTGAAACAATTCAATCGAAATAAATACAAATTAATTATTTCAATGCTATGATACTACCGCTACCGAAGGACGAAGGATGCTGGTAAATCTTGATCTTAAAATCTACAGTCTTCTTTCAGTATACCAATGAACTAATTTCCAATTCATTCATAATTTGAAAATAAAACAGAATTACTGTAACTACTTGAATCAAATATTCTTAGATTGTTTCTTTTTTATTTTATGATTTATTATGATGAATAAAAAAATCCGGTTTTGCAGTTTGTGACGAAAGAAGGCCGATAAAACGGACGACGAGGCCCGCAAAATTAAAAATTATGAATATGTCAGTCGTAAAATGCATTTGATAAAGCCAAATGGAATGGAGAATGGAGCTCTGATGAAAAAAGAAATATTACTTAACTTACTCCCTTTCGGATTTGATTCCATATTCCAAATTTCATGACTTAGCTTATACACTTGTACCTTGCACCTTGTATTCAGAAATCTGAAAGTCCTCATATCTCACTCCACAATATTACATACAACCAAACAATATTTACAGCAGGTTTATATTCGTTATCTTTGTATGTACAGTGGAACAGTTAAAATAATAAAATGTGTTCAAAATTTTAAATGAATTGATTATTGATTATTGATTATTGATCAAACAAATGCAAATTTGCAGATATTTCAAAAGAAAAGTAGTACAGCAACTGCGATCAATGTCTCTAGAATCTATGAATGATTCCAAATTCTTCAAATGATTTTTTTAACCAAAGAAAATGTTATCTGAATGGGATAATAGTAAATTGCTTTCATTAAAAATGAATCTTTCATCATCACATCACAAGTTAGTTATGTTGTCAAAGGTATGACTATTTTCAAGCCAGGAGAACGTGTGCCAGAATTATTTTCTGTAGTTTCTAGTTTCTTATCAACTGGTAATTTATTACGATTATATAATATTATTGGAAGCTTTTTAATTGATTTTTATTAATAAATATTATTTTAATTAAGATATTTATGGGATCAAGTGAGAGTTGTTGGAGGTGCTTATGGAGGTTTAGCTAGATTTCAGAAATAACTGGTTGATTTGTATGTATGTCTTGGGGGGTGACCCGAATTGTATCGAGACATAAAATGTTTATGACATAGTAGCTGCTGAAGAATTAATCAAACTGATGATGATATCATAATAAACTGTGATTAAAACGATTGGTGGCCTCGACTATCCTATGGCACCTACTCAGTTCATTAGTAGAATACCTTTCTGGAGAAAAGGCAACAGAACGACAGCAGTGGAAAATTGATAGTTTGTTTA
>VKHH01006523.1:0-15000 GCA_015144975.1 Epipyxis sp. PR26KG
CTCTCCTGGAGTATGAAAATGAATTTGAGCTAAATTGTATTGATGTCCATTGTAAGAGACATTTTTTGCACAGAGTGCGCTTGTTGCGCTCTCAATAAATGCAATTTCGAATGAATGGTTATTCGAAAACTGGTAAAGCTCCTATAAAAAATACAATAGAATTAAAAGTACTGTAAATTATAATTTTTGATGATTAGTAAAAAACTATCACCACTCACCTCGCATCCACCGATATCTACACTTTCCGGTCTACTTATGGTAAGTAAGTTAGAATAAGAAACGCTAACTACTTCAGAAGTAGGAATGTCAATCGGTGATTGAATTTCTCCATCGCATGCACTGTAAAGTTTTCCCCATACATTCTGATAAAGCATTTTCGTGAAAATAAAATTATAATCAAAATTATGCTGTAATATTCAGTGTACACTGAAAATAATGATAACGATGAAATTGCGTATTTATTTGTTACTTCATTCGTTGGTTAACACGTTAATTAAAACAGTGGAATACGAATAACAATTTCTTATGATTTATGATTTATCATCGAGTATCAGCAAAAGCTCACAACTACAAAACTACAGTACAGAGTACAGAACATGTAGTGTTCTTACCTCGCCACATGGATGAGCTGCACTGCCAGTGCAGTTGTACAACGAATTTCCATATGTCCAATAATTTGCTGCATCACAAAGAGTAATCAAGCACAAAAAAAGGTAAACTAAACTGTTGTGATTTAAGCTCCGATCTCCGATGCTCCGATACATTGACATTTGGGATACTCTTATCACTAAAGGCACTGAATTGTGAAAAAATGAAGATTCAAAGCATGTAAACCAAAATTGTAATTATTAACGTAAATAAGAAGAAGGTGAATGAATTCCAGAATTGCGTATAGTGATTATATTGATATCCCAGCAGTATCTTTTAAATGAATGAATGATTAAATATGAATTTTTAATATCATGGCAATAACAAATGTTAAAAACGAATTTAAATTATATGTATATATATGAAGTTTAATTAGAGGGAAATAATATAATACGGGGGATTTATATATCATAATTCATTCATTCATTCATCCGATATAGTTAGTCTCGGGTGCACGTCTTAAATCAACCGATCAGTTATTTTTTTCATATTTTGATTATTTCAGATTATTTTACATATTTGTTATTTCTATGATTCTCTTGTCACATCAGTTCAACATTTGACTCAAATTTTGCTGCTTTTCCTACTGTTTAATCTTGATTTGTTGATTTGAAATTATGAAATTATCACTGATATTTTGGTAAAGTACAGCGTCAACGAATACATACAGTATATATTGTATACTGTAAATAAAGAATTCAATACGAGATCGAGCGGTAGAGCCCTGATCTTTTCAGCTTCGCTTGGTCCTTCTGTACACAACTAATGATATCAAACCTCAGAGTTCAGTAATTATTTGAAGAAAACGAGAAATAAGAAATAGGTGCAATATATATTTTTATAATTCGTTTGTTCATTGTTTATTGTGGAACTTCTTTCAGTAACCACCATAATTGTACCATCTCCAACTTCTATAAATACTACAAATACTGTAGAATGGTCGATTATGGAGTTTATTAATAATGTTTACAGTAAATTATTTTATTAAGTATTTCGAACAAACCCTAGAATCATCAAACAATCGTAGTAAAATCGAAGTCTTTCTATGTTTTCATTTCTAGATTTCATCATTTATAACATGGCTGCAAGTATTGTCGATTGGGTAGGATTCACGTTTGGCTTATTCAGTTTGATTTGTACGCTGATAACATTGTTTTTGATAGTTCAAATGAAAATATGGAATGGTTATTTATTGCTGATAACAAGTGCAACACTTTGTCAAGTTCTATATGATATCAATTATGTGTTGAGGATAAATGAAACTAATAAATCATGCCATTCATTTCGCTTTCTGGATATATTTGGTAAGCTAATATGCTACAGTATTTTAAATAAATAATGCAGTTGTTTTGTTGTGTTAATTTGATTTTTGCTTTGATTAATATATTGTAGCTACACTAGGTTACTAATCATGATTGATAACTAAGCATTGTTTTTATAGGTGGAGTTTCAGTATCCATTTGGACGAATATTATGAGTTTTGTAATATTATATATTGTGAAACATATTCGTAGTGTTGATATTTTTCGATATTATGCTTCATTTTTTACGATCGCAATTTTACCAGCATTTTTATTAGCGGTGTCTGCGGTTGTAATACCTTCAATATTTATTCCAATTTCATGTGCATATGATACTAATAATATGATTGCAAGAATCATATATTCATTATATTATTGGATAAGAATTCTCTCAATAATTTTAAATTTTGGAATTTTTGGAATTGTTTCTTGCAAATTTAAAAGTATGTCATCTACAGCATCAATCAACGATACACAATGGCAAGCAATAAATATTCTTGTTAACCGAATGAAATATTATCCATTAGTACAAGCAATATGTCGATCTGGTGCTGCATGGAATGAATTTGATTTAGGAAAATTCTCAAACTTTAATTCTCAAATAACAGCAGCTGTTTTAGCACCTTCAATTGGAGCAGGATATTTCTTTGTCTTTTTGGTAAGAACTTTATTCATGAGTATTTATATTTTCCTAAAATATTAATAATATTTTGTTCTATTTTAGATAATGCAACCTAACGCATTACGATTATTATTCGATATTTTGAAGAATCCTATGATTTTATGTGTATATACCAAAGAAATGATGACAGCCTCGATTACTAGTTTGAAAACTGATTCAAATACAGGTGAATCATATAATGATGGTAAGGCACCTTATCGGATGAATGAAGATGAATTATCACAAATTATTGATGAGAGAAATGAATTTCGATCAACTGGTCCATCCCTTCACAGCCAACATTCAATCACACAATCAGATGTGTCATCGAATCCATTAGTTAATGATAATTTATAATTATATTTTAGAAATTTTGACAATTTTTATTAAAATAAAATCAGTTTTGAAAATTACTATTATTCTAAATCATGCAATTGTGTTTTTGAATTATAAACTGGATATGGTATGTTTTCTGTCATTTTCTATCATACCATACAATTATGAAATAACACAATTCTTATATAGGGGAAGGGGGGTCAAAGTTATAAAATGAAAAAAATGAAATGGTGGTTAAAATAAATAGCCAATAATTAGCAGGCCTTTTTAACTTTTATTGAACTGTTTAAGTTTTTCATTTTTTACTTTTTGACATCCCCATTTTTTGAAGTTATATTCCTGTTGTGGAGGTTTACAGTTTATTTATTTGTAAAATAAACAATATCTATTAATTATTATTGTAGTTAATCGAACATAACTTATGTTTGATTTTGCTGCTATTGTTATTATTTTCATTATTGATATAATATTATTAATATTTTTTTATCGCAATACATTATGATAATGTCAAGAGAGAAAACAGAATAATAATCATAATTAATAATCATAATTAATAATATTTCATAATATTTATTTTTATAATTTATTAAAAAATAATAATCTTGACATTAATGTTTCTTTTCTTTTGTGACATACTTTTCCTTTCTGTAACTGTATAAATGCTCAATAAAACATGATAAATGATAAATTAATAGGTCAGCAGGGGGATGAACCTTAAAGCTCTTAACATATCATGTGTGACACGAACACATGAAGCGAAAATAAATAGTAATAATATTCTTATAATTCATAAAGTAGATATAATTATATTATATTAATATTATTTTTTTCATTTTCAAAAAAATATTATTATCGAAAAAAATTGAAATGATTTTCCAACATTTCGATTTTTATTAAATTAATTGAAAATATATTATTTTAAAAATATTATATATATTAATTATTATTATTTAATTAATTATTATTTCAATAAATAGATTATAGAAAACATATCAATAAAATCAAAGAAATTATTATAATTTTAATGTTTTGATTTCTTTTTCTTGTTTAAGTTTTTCATAGCTCTAGCATCTTTCTTCATTCTCTTATCCACAAATTTCAATTTTCCCTATGATATAAAAATAATAATAAGATTGAATTATTGTGTAGTGATAATGTGGTTATGTATTATGTGTTACCTTAGACCCTGACGATGCTGCTGTTCCAACTGATCCAACCTTTGTTTTACGTGTAACAACATAAACTTTACTTGGCTTATCAATTTTCTTAGTTCTCATTGCTTTCTCAATTGCCTAATAAACCAAAAATAAATAATAGATAAAACAGATAATACAAATAATTAATCAATTGATTAATCAAATATTACCTTAACTTTTTGTTTTTCTGACATTTCAGAATTATCTGCCATAACAGTTGCTTGTTTTTTAGCTGCTTTAAGTTTAGTCAAAGCTCGCTTTCTTTTTCTCATTCTTGCTTCAGCTACTTTTTTAATTTCTTTTGTTCCTACACTTTGATAACGACTTTTGATTTGATCAAGCAATGCTTTTGGAATAGGTAATTGTGGTTTATTGTGTCTCAACTCATCGTCAAGAAACCAACTAGGCATATCTTTGGAATCATTCCAAGCATAGCGATTATAGGACGCATCTACTAATGCTTTTTTCTTCGATTGTCTTAACATCATAGTACCTAGTAGTTATTATATAATCTAATTAATAATTTGGAAATCTGAAATATATTATTATTATAAATATTATCATTATTATTTATTAGCATTATAATTAATATGTTCATTAGTATTGTTATCATAATCATTTCTCTTATAATGATTTTTAATAATAATATCATATTATTTCTTTATTATGAATATTATTATCATTATTATTACCTAGAGCGATGGTTGACAAGCGGTCATGTGCATCATAATCTTCATGATCACTATCATATGATCTCGTATCATGCACTTTAAATTCATCTAAAATAGAATCTTTCGGAACTATTTCGAATCCCACTTCATCATCATTTCTTTTCTCACGAGAACCATCACCCAATTTATTCGGCAATGACAAATAATCATGATGTATTTTATTAGATGAACCCTCTTTCTCCTCTTCTACCGGATGAGTACCTTTATTATCATTATTACTATTATCATTACCACCACCATATGCAATAGTAAATGCTTCGATATCTTTATCTAATGCTTTTGCCTTCTTTTCAGTCCTCATAGTGCGTCGATCAGTGTCTTTCTGACGTTTTAATTTACGAATTTCACGATCAGTTTTTGGCATAATTAATTCTTCTTCTTCATTATTATTATTTTGTTCATTTTTCTTTTGATTTTTATCAGATTTTATTCTGTTTTCTTTATTATTATTTTGTTTATCATCTTTTGTTATAATTCTAGAGTTGAAAATAGGATGGGAAAACCATTTATCGATCATAGACGGTGGAATAATCTGAGTTTTTTCACCAGTTTCATCCATTTCATCCACCTCATTATCATCTGTCGTAGCAATTCGTACTCTTTTTTTCAAAGAACTGTTCTTTTTATTAGTTTTTATATGTTCATCATCACTCTCCTCCTCATCTTTATCGTCATTATTATTATCATCATTGTCACTGTCATCGCTATTATCGACATTATTCTCACCGTTCAATAATTGAACATAACTTTGTAATTCATCCTTACGATCAATCATAAGATTTGGTTTACTTCGTTTTATTTTTTGTATATTATTTTCATTGTCACTATCGTCATCATCCATTAATTCATCATCTTCAATATTATTTTTCAAAATTTTTGATGAAGAAATTTTATTCGTTTCTTTTTTTTGGATTTTAGATTTAGCATTACGGAATCTTATATAATCTTGTTCTAATTGATCATCTAAATCATCTTCAATAAATATTAATTTTCGATCATTTTCTTGATTATTATCATGATTATCATCATAAAACATGTCCGCTGCTTCATCATCACTTAAATTAACTTCATTATTATCATTATTATTGGTTGTAAATAATTCAATGTCTTCAGCTGTATCAAACGCATTATTTGTAATTCCAAGTAATTGACGTTGTCTTTCTTTCATTAATTCTTTTCGACTTTTCTTTTTAATTTTTTTATTTTCTTGAATTGTTTTCATAAACATATCATTTATTTCATTTTGTAACATATCATCCGTTTTCACCATTACTTTAACAGCTTTATCTTCATTCTCATCATTCATAACCATATCCTTGGTTGCAACATTCTCTTCAGATTCTTTTAATAATAATCTCCATTTTAATAGTTTTTTGAAATCAACTTTTCCTAAAACTCTTAAATCAACACAACTTGCTACGATTTCTGGAGTTGTTTTCGGGTGTTCTTTATAAACTCGACATTCTTCCGTGAAAACTAACTCTGCTGTGTCAGTCAGTAATTGGATAGGATCATTACTCGAAATAAACTCAGAAATGGAAGCAGTTTTCTTCAAAAGCATACCCAATGATTCATCATAACCTGATCGCTGTCTTTTATTTGATTTATCAAACTTTTTGTGAAATATATCTACTTTTTTTAATCCAGGGTCTTCAACTTCTTTAAAAACATGATTTGGATCGAGAAGTTTTGGATCGATTCGGCTTGGATTTGTATATTTTAAACAAACCAAAAATATTTCGGATGATTGAGAACGAGAAGAGTTCGGTTTCATGGTTTGCACATCTTCAAATAGTTGTTGCAAAACCCATACGATTGCATTATAATCAGTAGAGCGGTATACTTTAGTTACAAAAGTTCCACCAAGAACTAAGTGATCAGTAGCAGTTTTTAATGCAGCTAAAACCAGTTCATTCTGTACGTACGCATCTTTACTATATGCTGCACCAATCTGTCACAAAGGAAAAGAAAATGAGCGAATTATGAGTATTTATTAATTACTTTAAAGCTATTTTTGTACCAACACAATAATATTAAAATAAGTTAACGCTTAAGATGTCCATCATTCATAAGATGAAAAAATATCAAGAAAATAAATAAATCCGAAATTACAGTATAATTTTGTAAAACTACTAACATTAGGTGCCCCATCGCACAAAACAACATCAGCTTTCCATCCACTTAATTCTGCAACAACCATTTTTCTACATTCAGCCGTTGTAATATCTGACACAATAGTTTTTACATTTCTTATTGGTTTTATTGGTAATAAATCAACTGCTAAAACTAATGAACCAATTGGCATGCACTTTGCCGCAACTTGACTCCAACCCCCAGGTGCGCCACAAAGATCTATTAAAACACGAGATTTTGACAAAAAATCAAATCTTTTGTTTATCTGAATCAACTTAAATGCAGCTCTTGATCGATATCCTTGATCTTTTGCCAAATGATAGTATTTATCTTTATCGTGGCCTTTCTTGTGAGTAGGCATTGTTTAGATTGGTGATTGACTGGACTGTGCAATTTATAAAAGGTATACAGCAGTAGGTGATAATAATTGTTCTAAAACTTAGCGTTTCACACTAAGAATTGAATGGTGTTGGATTTCTAATTTTATGGATAATATTTAGATGAACAACTAGCATAATATTGAAATATATAATATTCCAGTTGATTATCATGCTGAATATAACCATCAAAAATCACTTATTAATAACGTAATAAACGTTAAACTATTTTTAAACGTTGCAAAAAAGAAAAACACCATCAGAGGAGTGAATATCAAACAAACAATGAATGAGGCAATAAGAAAGAAGGAATGCACTATAAAATTAATTTTATTGATAATGTATCTAAAACTCTCTTGATTCTGTAGTCTCTCATAAAAGATTTTTGACTTTTCGATAGTGAAAACTTACCGTCAACAAACAACTATAATCTTAGTGTGAAATTAATATTTTGTTTGTGTTATTTTCTATTGATAAGTGCAAAAGAAAATATGAATTATACTAATGGTGAGCTTTCTTCAACAAAATATAAAATATCTGATTGATAAATTAGCTTTCTACATAAATAACTGATGTACTTGTATCGCTTACGCTCAATAATAATAACTATTATAATGTATGTTTTTTTGAATGTATTATAATTTACCAATTTATACATATGGATTATTAATTCAGTATTATTGTGTATATATTAATATATTAATTAGCAATATATTTATATTATAACGTTGACGATTTGTTGTTTGTTTTATTACAGCACTTGCTGGATGGATTCAACTATTTTTCTTAATAATAGTCTCCATAATATTTCCCTTTATTTCATGTACTACAACATCTTTTTCTTACACTGGTAGTAGCCAGTCCTTTACTGTTCCATCTGGAGTAACTTCGCTGATCGTTGATATTAGAGGAGGAAGAGGTGGCAATGCTGATTCCACTTATGGAGGTCATGGTGGATGCGTTCAAACTACGTTGGCTGTAACATCTGGCTCTGTTTTAACTGTAGTCATCGGAGCTGCTGGTACTGATTCTGATGTTAGTAGTAGTAGTGGTGATTCTGTATCAAATACGTATGGTGGTGGTGGATCTCAAGGATCGGTAGGTTGAATTCTTGCACACTTTTAAATTTCGCTATAGTACTAATATTATTAATGATAATAATAATAATAATATAACTTTTTCCACTATATGTAGTTATATGGTACTCAGGGTGGAGGAGCTTCATACATTAAGTTAGTCAGTAGCTCCGCAATATTAGTTGTTGCGGGTGGAGGAGGAGGTAATTACATGTCTAAAGAAATGAATCGCATTACTTAAAACAGTCGCATTCCTGTTTCACTAGGCTCTTTCAGTCCTTGTTCAAGCAGCGGAGGCCAGGGTGGTGGATTAGTTGGTGGTAGTGGCGGTAGCACATGTGTAGGCTCAAGTTTTACTGCTGCTAACAGCGGTTCTTCAAGCAGTGGTGGTTCTGGAGCTGTCCTTTCTAGTTTGTATGGATCAGATGGTTTAGGGTTAAGTGTTAGTAGTATTACTGGTGGGTCAGCATTTTCTACATATGGAGGCGGTGGTGGCGGAGGATATTATGGTGGAGGAGGTATCTATATCAATATTCATGCTATATACATTACTTGACATTTCACAATGAATGATAAGAGATGTAATATACTACATATTCTGCTTTTTCTAATTATCACTAACTTATTTCCCGTATACTATGGTACTCCATATTTATATATTTAAATATATCGAATTTATGTGAAGCGTATTAAAATTAAAAACAATTCTAATAGGAGGATGCTGGAGCGGAGGAGCAGGTGGATCTTCCTACACAAATCCCTCATATGCTTCATCTACAACTCACACACAAGGCTGCAATTCAGGAAACGGTAATGCAACTTTTACTTATACCGCATCATCGAAAACACCTAGCGCATTACCTTCTAAAAATCCTTCACGTTTACCTTCTGTGCAACCATCATCACAGCCATCAATTAGTCCAACTATCCAACCATCATCATCTCCAACTTCACAACCTACTTCAGTTCCTACAGCTCGCTTTGCACCTGATATAACTTCAGTATTAATGAGCAATGTAACAAAGGTTATGGCAACAATAACCGTTTCAATAACTTCTAATTCCGAGTCATTTGTCTATTGTGGCGTTTTTTCAACAAAACCGACAACAGTAAATGAAATCTATCAACAGAATCGCTTTATTGCCACTTCTAATAGTATTGCATTTATTTCTATACCCAATCTTAGTCCTTCTACAAATTATAATGTATTTTGTTTAACAAAAACATTTGATGGGGTGTCGTTGACTTATGAAAAATCGTTAATGAGCAACGTCACCATATCTACTCTATGCTGCAAACTAATAACCGTGAAATTTAACTATTTCGCCATTTATGCAGGATTAACCTACATTAATGCAGTAAACCTTATCGTCGAATCACCTCCTTCTCAGCAAATGAGTGTTCAAGTAACCATCTCGAGTAATGATAACAGTTCGTATGCTAAAATTCTGCCATCTGAATTCTCCGTGGATAAGCAAATTAGCATATCAAGCAGTTATGATTTGTCTCTGTTCAGCAGTGATGCTGGATCATACAAGCTCTCAATAACACTGCTTGGTGATGCTGCAGATGAGTATAATGTGACTTATGCAACAACACAATCATTTTATGTTATTGGTAGTGGTAGCAAAATCGCAGCTCCAAATTTAATTTCCGCAAGTTTTTCTTCAACCGGTGCATTCATAAATCTAGTTTTCGATTCTGCGACGGACAAAGCAGGTTACTCTAATTTTTTTCCTTGTCGAGATCTTTTACGATTCGATAATGACCATAATTCTGCGTGTAAATGGTCCTCAGCAAATGAGATTGTTATTTATCCTATGTATGAAAGTGGGGATGAAATTAAAGTAGGTTCAAGTGTTCATTTATTATTCGATAATGGTATTAGAGCGAAATGTCCATCAGATTCATGTTATAACCATCTCAGCTGGAATACTTCAGTGAATACATCTTTAGCAATTACTGCACCGGATACTGCTAGCATTCCAAATGTGGTGTTAAAAACAACCTCCACATTGCCTGTTTGCAGTTCATTAATTGTAGACATTTCCAGTTCAATTGGTAATGGTGGGCGATATTGGAGTTCAATTTCTTTCTCGATAACAAGTTCTTCTAATTCTTCAACAGCTATTGCAAAATATTTGAATTCGAATTTTTCTTCAACAGGTGTGACTACTGTTCCGTGGTATCTTATTTCTTACGGTGCATCATATGCAATATCCGTGGAATTATGTAATTTTCTCGGTGCTTGCAGTTCGTCAAGTAGTGCAGTAACTACACTAAATGAACTTGTCCCATCAGTATCAATCCCTGGTTCCAACAATCGAATTATTAAATACTCCGAATCGTTGCTTTTAACTTCAAATGCATTTGTGAAGACCTGCAATGGAACAATCTATTCTTCATCGCTAATGTATAATTGGACAGTTTGCGTAGGTGAACCGTGTTACACGAATTCTTCCATTATTTCAAAGTCACGGGACCCTACGAGATTTCTTATGCCAAGTAATTCGCTGCAAATAAATACCCATTATGAAATAACCCTGTTTGTAACGGAGCTTTCGAACGGTCTAAGTGTTTCCACTACATTACTCTTGTCAATAATTGAAGACGATCTTATTTTGAAACTTTCGATTGGTAGTAATCATAAAATCTACGTCGGTCAAACTTTATTCATTAATGCAATATCTAATGTTGACTCAGGAGCAAATGTTTCATATTCATGGAGTTGTTATAAAATTAATCCATCCCTCAATTATACATGCCCATTATTATCCAATGGTCACACTTCTATTAGTAACGCGCAGGGAAATATATCAATTTATGCACCCACTAGTTCTGTGAATACAATATCTCTAATTACAGTCTTTATGCAAGATTCAACAAGAGCTGCAAATGCTACTTCATATATCGAAGTTATACCTAAGACAAGTGTCTCGATTAGTTCATCCTTTGATACAGCAAATGGTTTAAGTGTCGATAATCAAATTTTAGTTCGTGGAACAGTAATGACGTACTCATCTCCATGTGATGCGATTTGGAGTGTTGACGATCCAGATGTGAATCTAAACTCTGTTGCATTGACTCCCACTCAATCTGTAGTGTCCTCTTTTGCAATCGATCAAAAATATTTGCTCTTAAGTCCTTATGCTTTAGTTCCGAATGGTATTTATGCATTCACTCTCAAATGCAGTAACTCCTCTAGTACTATATCTATTCGAATCAATGGAGCACCGATTGGTGGACAATTGTTTATAAATCCATCCTATGGAACTGAACTTCAAACCTCTTTTAAAATGATTTCTTACTTGTGGCGTGATGATGATACACCATTGACATTTGAATTCGGATTTCTTTCCCCAACGAATGGACAGTTTTTGAATGTACAACGCAAGTCTGAATTCTCTTATGCTCTAACGACTTTACCTCATGGACTCGATTCCGATTCTTACAAGCTTGCTTGCACAGTTCGTTGCTTTGATTCACTTGGAGCTTCTTCAAATATCTCGTCCAGTATTATGGTGATTCCAATAGATAATACGTCTTTCGCTACTAATTATTTATCTGAAAAACTGTTAAAAGTGAACAAATATGATATTGATGCAATAGGCCAAGCTATCGCAGTTACTTCAGCTGCACTCACTAAAGTCACTTGTGCTAATTCCCTTAATTGCTCTTCATTGAACAGATACAATTGTTCTGGGACTCATGCTACTTGTGGCTCTTGTTTCATTGGATTTGTAGGTGAATCAGGAGATAGTAATTCGAATTGTTACAACGCGACATCTCTATTAAACGTTAATTTGGACTCAATATTTAACACCACAAAGTATTGTACAGATGATAGTGAATGTGGATTATGGCGAGTTTGTAAATCTTCTTCAAAAAAATGTGTTTCAGAATCAAAACGTTGTCCCTCATCTTGTTCTGGACATGGAAATTGTACTTATATTGATTTATCTACTGGAAAATCAGTCTCGCAATGCTTTGTATATTCTTCTTCCTGTGAAGCTCGATGTACATGCGCACAAGGTTACTCCGGGAAGAGCTGTGTTATGACCACATCTGATGCGCTTATTGCTACAAGAGCAAAAGAATCGATGGTTTCCGTGTTTCTGGAATCATTAAAATATGATGATGCTGATAATAACCGATTGAGTACTTGGAATAGTTTGATGGAGACCATCGCTGATGATATTGACACCTTATCAAATATAACCATTTACAAGTTATATAAGTCCATATCATTGATTTTAGAGTATTCGGAAGGGATTGGCGCATCTTCAACAATAATTAATAAAATATTGAATGTATTAGAAGTTACTGTAGACAAACCGTCTAAAACCGAACTAGATCAAATTGTAAAGTTTGATTTATCGCAAGATGTGGATTTATTTTCTGAGTTCATTTCAATCCTAAACTCTTATAATTGGATTCTTTCAAGTGGGATGATCCCTTCACAGTCAAACGTTGATTCATTGTATGGCAATTTTCGAACATCTTCATCCATTCATTCATTAGCAGATGGAAATAATGTTTCAATTAGGTTGCCATTAAGCGAACTAGAGCAAATTCTACAACTACCATCTTCGTCCATTCAGATTCCAGTGATAAATAACTCTTCTGAGTCTGTAACTATCAGTATTACATCTATAGCAGGCAAGCTCTTGGCTAATACAACCACAACAAATCCTTTAATTTTAAATATTTCAAATTCACAACTTCTTTCATCACCAACTAAATCAAATAACAGAACAACTTTCATTGCAACTCTACCAAACATTGCTACTATTAGTAATTATAATGAGAGTTATTTTAACTTCACAACAAATTGCGATTCAAGGAGTACATCTCAGCATGATTTCGTTTGTCCAGGATCTAACACCGTGTTGTCTCATACATGCAAAGGAATAACTGGTCATTATGTATCATATTGTCCAAACTCTGCTGTCTCATGTAATTTATTCAATCAACATTTTAATAGTGTTGGTAAAAATGATTATTGTACTCTACTCAATTATTCTGCAATTCAAACCACTTGTGAGTGTGTTATCGACTTATCAAATAATACTTATCAAAGAAGAAAATTAATATCAAATGAACAAAACAGTGCTGTAATTAATATTGTCACGATGAGTACTTACATCGCTAATCAAGCACCTTCAACTTTTAAAGCGAGTTCTGGCTTGGCAACAGCTAAAGGCTTACAGAGATCAATGACCGTTATATTCATGTTTGGTATATATTGGGGAGTTGGATTGACAATTGTATTATTTATATTTTATAGAAACAAAAGTGCATTGCAATTAAATGAAAAAAAGCAGAAGCAATTAGAAGCTCAGTTTCTTGATGTGAATGATGGAACCGTTGAGTCTGCACGTGGAATACTTGACAAATACTTCGATGAGGTAATTCCAAAAGTGTTCATCAGTCAATCAATCCTCAATAGGTTAATAAACGAAGTATTTGGTCATCATCGTTTCTCTTCAATAATTAATAATCGACCAAAACTTGAAAATGATGCTGAACAAAAGTATGCCGATGGAGTAAAGTTGCTAACAACTCAATGCATGATGATGTTTATGATGGCACTCTTCTATGATTTTCAATATCCTCAAGATGATGGCTCATGTGTTAAACATACAGACGAGGAACTTTGTTTAAATCGTCGTTCTCCGTTTGATAATAGTATTCCTTACTGTGTTTGGACTTCATCTGACGCCAGTTCAACGAGTGAATATGGTCCTTGTCAGTATAATGCTACAACTAGCAACTCTTTACGAGTGTTCATTATCAGTACTGTTCTCATATCTTTCTGTACTGGAATTTTGATACGGCCAATTGATTTATTATTTCATTATTTACTCGCACCAATTCTTAATAAAGACAACAGAAAAGAGCGAAACATCAAAACAACCACTATAGATGCTAAAGTGGCTCATAAAGTCGCATCGGTGTCTATTAATAAAGTATTTCCTGAAGCACAAGCGAAACTGAGTGAATACCATCATTATATTTGGAGTGTTCGAAGTGAATATCATCATAAAGGATTGAGCGTGAGGTCAGCATCAGTGGACGAGTCGTTTAATTTACGAGGTGTTGAGAGTTTTAAAGATTATGCGATGAAATTAGCAGAAGACTATGATAATACAAGAGATAAAGGAATCAGTTATGAGTCACACGATGTGGATGATAAAATAGATGGCACTCATGATATGAACTTAGTTGATTTATATGGGAAAGATGAAACATCGATTATGAAGGATTTTGTGGATGACATTTTGCATCAGAGAATGCTTTTGCAAGACATCGAGTTGGTTCAATTCGATGGTTTGTGGGACATCTTAAAATCTGACGACTCAACTGAAGCAACTGTATCATTATCAATGCGTCAAAATATAATACAAGAATTAAAAACTGTTAAATCAGAAGCCTTTCGGAAAATATATTTATTACGTAATGTCACAGATGAAAATCGTAGTTTGGAACTCATTCATTTGTTCATTATAGATATATTAGGAAGGGATAGTGTTACTGCTCA
>VKHH01006524.1:0-18323 GCA_015144975.1 Epipyxis sp. PR26KG
TATTATTATTATTATTATTATTATCATTATTATTATTATTATTATTATTATTATTATTATTATTATTATTATTATTGATTATTATGATATAGACCATACTTGCTATATGATATATTCTACCAGGTATATGATAAATGGTATATGATTATCAAAATATCAAACACATCGAATCAGAATTTATTCTGCAAAAATACCATTTCCTTATTATAATACCAAGAGTTAATGAACAGTTGTACTTTGCATTTGTATGGTACCAGTAATAAATATCTGAAATATAATTGTAGCAGAAAAACGATTCAGTTAAATTAATTAATGAAACCATCACAAGCTATCATTACAATTGTTACACTTACACAAGCAAACAATTATTGATTATTTTCATGTGACTTTCATTTATTCATTCAATGAAGGAAATAGAATAATGAAAGAACACTAATTGTGATTATGATATCAATTATTATTATGATATTATTATGGTAATAAACAACTTAATGATTTCCAAAATGAAGTGTTTTCTTCACATTGCTCCATCCAACCGCTTCATTCAATGGGGAGGTTTCTTCTTCCGCCTCATGATCCGCAAGTTGATTATCATGATTATTATCATGATAATAGTTATCATTATTATTAATCATCATTATTCGATTGTTTGGTGAGAGCATAGGAGAGGATTGGGTTGAAAATGATGATGAGGGATCATCTAAAAGATTAGATTTTATCGTAACTCGTTTACCATTATTATTGTTGGGAGTAGAGATGGGGACGATGCTTGTATTATTATTATTATTTCTTCGAGAATTATTCGAACTGTTGAAAGCGGCTTGATCAGATGTGGAGATGCTGTCTAACACCAAGGAGTTTGTTATGATGCGTGGAAGGGATGCTTCATTTGTGTTGTTCGATGGAAAGAGTATTTTCCCTGGAACAGGGGCCGCTGACCTGTGGATGCCTGTGATCCAAAAATGTAATCTTAAATTTCATCTAAAATTTGAACGATATTTATGCCGTTTATAGTAACTTACCTGATTCATTGTTACTGTTCTGTGCCATCGCTGCTCTCGCTGATGCCAGAATATCTGGAGTATTGTTACAACTCTTGCTTCTGAGCTTCTTCTTGCTCGACGATACCATCAAACTCAATGTGTTAGAGTTATTATTACCATTGGAATAGCTATTATCAGAATCAGGATTGCTGGTAAGATTATGAGGTGAGGGGTTGTTGCTCGTCACTGGTGCTCCCAACACGATCAAAACAACAGACAAGTTGTCTACAGTTCCTTTCCGCAGACACTCTTCAAGCAGTAAATCACAAGCTTCTGCAGCAACTTGAGTCGACACTCCTCCCACGGGACCTCCGTAAGCTATGTGTGAGATTTTGTTTATAAAGAATAATAAGAATAAAATCTTAATCGAGTTCAAGTGTGAGGAAGTAAAGGAGTAGAGCAAGTGCAATGCCTCGCATGATGTCAAAGAACACTTACACTGTATCACTTCCTACACTTCCCTCCACCTTCACATCAAGTTAGTATGTCATAATATTCATAACATCGTCTTAATCTATCATATACTTACATGAATATCCCATCTTCTTCGATAAAAAATCAACTGCTTCTTGATTGCTCATAACATCCCAAACCCCATCACAAGCTAGCACCAAAAATGCATCCCTGCAATCAAAATAATTGACATAATTATTATTGTTGCAAATATTATTTGATTTCTGATGCATCATTCACAACACGAGTGTTTGTGTGTATCAAGAGTATCTAAATTATTGTTTTATGAAATATATAATACTAACGACTGTTACGCTAATTCATATAATTATATACTAGCAATATGCACTCGACCATATCTCAATAATATTAAGTATGAAGAGTGTGTTGTGGCATCATTACCGGTATGATCGGACATGCATCGTTATTTCCGGCAATGCTATGACAGCTTGCTGATCATAAGATAAGGAATCATTCTGTTTCAAATAAAAATCACCGAAGCTGCGAGACATTCTTAGAGCGACATCGAATTGATCCACTGATACTTCGTACGTCTGTTGCTTGATTCCAACCACCTTCACACTATTAAGACAACAGAGAAAAAGAAACATAACTCGTTATACTAATAATTAAGATGGAAGTGATGCAGGTGGAATGGAGTGTATCGATTATTCTTAAGATGATATCCAAACAATATCAGAATATTATTCACAAAAATGTCATGTTATATGATGACTTATAATATAATATTATGACATTTAATGCTGTGATGAAATAAAATTACCTCCCACCCGCTTTGACAGCTCGTTCCGCTTCTTCAGGTATACTTAGTTTATGATCTCTGGATAATGCTATAGCTTGGAGATCATTATTAGGAATTGAGTTTTGAATTATTTCTTCCGATTTGTCCTGCTGTCCATCTCGAGCAATGAACTCATTATTATTAATCGATTTATCATTTGTTTTATTATTATTTTCATTATTATTGATATTATTATTTATATTATTATCATTGGTGCTATTCGTCCATATTTCCCAACCTTCCAATGTTTTATTCAGCTCGTCTATACCAATATCTTCCATGATTGTTGGCTGTCTAGGGGTTGATAAGCTGCTGCGAGGTGACTTGTATGCGAATGGTGAGGTTATTCCTTCACTGGAAGTATTGCTAGATAGTCCCAGTCTTGATGCTAATACAGCTCGCGAGTCACCAACATTGGCAATGCTTATATATTTAGATGTGATTAATGCAATAATGCCTATTATTTACATGATTCATATGTAGTATGATATATGAGAAGAGATTCTTTTAAGAATAATGATGCTACAAACAAAATCATATTGTTTTACTCTCTTTAGCATAATAGATAAGCATAATTATCAATTGTATTCCAATTAATAATTATACAAGCACAATATAGAAAAGACAAGAATAATTGAATAATAGTAATGAAAATTAGACAATTACAATGTAATTTCTATTATCTTCCATTTATCTGATACGATATTATTACATAACATTTCATAAAATGAGAATTATTTTATTGATTATACCTGTCGATCCGCTGGCATCATTACAAACAAATTCTGTATTATTTCTAACTCGCTCTACAGCCATGCGAGGGTGCTTCTTTAACTCCTCGTCTGCATCGCAACACACTTTGACCAGCAGCGACTCCAACACATTGGCAGAAGTGTCCATATCACTGACTATTCCACCTGGCAGAAAGGCAGATCCCATCTCCTTCGCTAAGTTAGCAGCTTCTTTTGCAAGCAAAACTGGAATATTATTCGCAAGAAATGATGAACTAAACGATCCACCATGTCCATCAAATACACCAAACAGACTCCAGGCAGGTCGTCCTGTCACTGGACAACTAAACATGATTCTGTCCTCCATACCAGGGGTCCAACCACTGGCTTCACTATAAGCATAAATCAAATTATCTTTTTCCACATAGCCAATAGGATGTGCTCCACGCCAAGGACTTTTACCTGTAAATATAATGTAATATAATGATGTGATTTCATCCTTTAGCCGATTATCATAATTACTGAAGCAAAAGCGGTTCAAGCAAAAACCACCTGTTCTTAACGTGTGTGGTGTTAGTGGTAGAACACTTCGATCACCAGCTTTATAAAGACTATTCTCAACGCCATTGGCAGGTTTTCCTTTTGATTTTGATTTTGCCCATCCCAGGGGTGTCGTTCCTGTTATATCCACAGGTGCATTAGCTCCAATAGGGTCACAATTCATTTCCAATCGCATTTGCTCACGTAAATAGTTACACATTGATTCATGCCCATTCTCAGCGGCTAAATGCAACGGTGTTCGTCCTTGTAAATCTCTAATCCATGTCGAAGCGTTCTGACCGAGTTCCAAAAGCAGTTTTAGTGCACGCATATTGTTGAATGCTGTGATAATATGATGAGTTAAATTAAATAGATTGACATAAATTAAGAAAAATAGTCAATGCAAATAAAGTAAAATATTGTTTTTTATTATACTGTACAGTAATTATCACAAATATTTTGCCCTCCATTTCAAATCATAATATTCTTAATGCAAATAATAATATTCATCATGTATAAAACCTGCAGCGACATGAATAGGCGTTAATCCATCTGTTACTCCCATTTGTTGTGTAGCGCGGCATGTAGCTAATGAAGGATCAAATGCCAATACATTTTTAATCACTTTCTCGTTGAATTGATTTGTGCAAAATTTTATGAGTTTGTGTCTAATATCAAACTCCTCGCTTGAAGCACGAAAGCATAACGCAGTATCTGCAGCTGCAATCAAAATTTGTTGACTCAAGTCATAATCCATGTTACTTGGACTTGAATATAGCTTTTGATTTGGAGTAATCATAATTTATTACGAAATATTTTGAATATAGAGGATAGAGAATAGGGAATATAAAATAATGTATTATGATATTATTTGAACCAATTTGTTACAGTTTCACTACCATGCAAATATAAATATAAAAGCAAGATGGTGTGATTATGTTATCATCATAGACCCAATACAATAAAAAAGTAGAAATGAAATATTTCTGCTACTTTTTATTGTGTTTCAAAATAAAAAGTAAAAATCCTGTTTATTATCAAGATAACTGTCTTGTTATATTTGTATGCCGTATGGAAAACTCTTCAAACAATAATTAATTGTCGTATGGCCAATAGTGGCGCTCTTCAACAAATAGCTTGTCCAACAATCGAAATGACGCTTTTTTAACTTTTTAATTTATTGCCAGGTTTGGAAACTTATACTGTTTGATTGAAGTCAAATAATTCTAATATCCTACAGTAGATAGTGGCTAATAATTGGAGGCTTATTGTTTATCTTATGAAATGGTGCCACCAAAAAACAAATTCAATAACGACTATTTCAAAATTTTGTTTTACATAACCTGTGCTGCAATATGTTTGGTTGTTGGCTTGGGAATAGGCTTAAATTCACATGGTTTGAAATATATTAGATTAATTTCGAAGAATAAGAGGGTAATAAGAACAATTAAAACAAATTAAATAGGTCTATTCCCACTTTAATTATAAAATACAAATATATAAATTGATAAATATGGCCTCTAATGATAGCCTATTGGCCTAATTTGAATATATATACTTATTACTGATTTGAATATCTTGCATTTTTATCACTTTATTATTTTTCTATCGTAGATTATAGGCTACGACCAAAGTTGCGAAAAAGCTGTATTTATCGCAACAATTCCAGATTCATTATTGTGTTGCGATTACCATTCGACTGCTTGGCCTTGTACTGCTAGTTTTGATGCAATGAATCATATGCTAACTCAGCTATCGTATTCTATCCTTCTCCCATTCACACCATTCATAACGACTTACGTTTCATTTCATATCATAAGCTTTAAATTCAATTCCAAAATCAACCACTTATCATTTCTTAAAAGAGGCCTATTGTATGCTATTATAATAATATACCGAATATTTTTTCTATATCTACTCCCCTTGTATATATCTTCTGTCATAATTGAATCAACATCATTTGAAAATATCATCGCGTATGTTCCTTTTTCTCATATGATTACGATACACAATGGAAATAATGAAAAGTTATGGTGTAAAGATCTGCTGCCTAAAAACAAGTAAGTGGGATACAATTGGTAATAATTTATGTTTTTTATGAACTGCCACTGGATTATGAATCAATAATCTAACAACTTACTGACTATGTGGATGGATGAATCACCTAGCAATAAATATAAAATATTATTGAATTCAATTATTGAAATTATTAATTTTTTTCAGATGTAATACTGAGTTTGATTTCTCCGATCATATCGTCCTTCACATTGTTCAGTTCATCCTTCCCTGTGCTCTCGAGTTACATCATAACATCATCCAATATAACCGCCACATCGCCACAAACAATCGAATACTAACATCTCAATCGCAATTATTGAAACCTGGCAATGCAGCTAATAATAATATTAATAATCCAATCATCACATATCTTCTGCCATCCTCTCTCATTGCAATCGTCATAATAATGATCAGTCTGAGATCGATATTGTTAACGGCCATGTTTTTTCATACACCTGCTGAAAGTGCCGTTGGGACTATTATCGCATTGGTGTTCTCGTTGATTCCTATTAGCATATCGAATCGATTTATTCAGTTTTGGTTGCAACATGCCACTTAAGATCGCTTATTATGATAATTACTGATAAACTATGCCAATACTGGATCCCAGGTACGGCACAGGGACTTCGCTTATTTCTGATTGACAACATGCACCAGTCCTCTAATTCCTGGATTATGTCTGATTTTTATATTTTTGGTATTTATTTCCAGGATTCATTTAATGATTGAGTTGAAGAAGCCAGGGCTAAAGTGGGCTCTCTGATCAAATTTTAAGATACTTAAAAAAATCAAAAAAAAATTAAGTGATGAATAGCTACAATAATATCATTATTATTCCCTTCAATTCCTTCCATTAAAGCAATTCCTCATCAGCATTGTTTTTGTTACATTTTCAATTAGTTTAATTCTTAAATTAAAATAATACTATTATTTTTATTTTTATAGAATATTCCATGGATGATTTTTTATTTTGCCATTCATTCATTCATTCATTCATGTGAATTATCAATCTTATTAAGAGTTAACTGAAGAGTTACTCATTACTGGTTGTAGTATAGTATGTATTTATACAGTGCATATGCGACAAGAAGCATGAAACAGGCTATTGCTCCTTCAAACAAATATTTTGAATAAAATTGATTCTCTTTTTGAATTTCCATCTAAAATGATAATAGTTAGCTCTGTTTCGTAAGAAGGAGTTGTTATTTTCGTGTGAAAATAGTCACAATTCATTGCTAAACATTTATTGGTAGTCAAGTTCAGCTGATGCTACACAATAATAAATAATTGTGAACAATTAATAAATATTTATTTCGATCAAATGTTGTGCTGATATTAGCTGTGAGCCATAAGGACATCAATATCATCATGCTTGATTGTGATAGAACGCTTAATTGATGATATGACTCATGAGCAACACTACTGTCGAGTTCATTGTGTGTGAATTCCATCCTCACAATGCCTGTAGATGAGGATAACAACGACTGGTTTTATCAGTCATTTTGAATTGGAACCACACTCTCAAGTGCATAATCACTTCAAATCGAATAAAACAGTATCATTCATCCATAAGTCATCATTATTAGAGTCATGTTATTGATCAGCGTATACTATTATTTTACACAATCCCTTCATTTATATGAAACAATCTTCCCATCTTTCATAGTTAATGTCTATAAATAATAATATAAATACAATGATGATGTAAATGACGTGTAAATGATGATGCATAATCATCATAAATAAATCAAAAATCGCATAATTTTTATATAATGTGTATGTTGTTCATTAATCCAGGGTACCTTATCGCATAGCTTGGCGATTCCTCCCATCTTGTGGCATATCATGATAATGGTGGCTTGAGGTACAATCTCTCGCACATGTTTCTCCAATGCGACATGAAGCAAAGATTCTGTTTTCGCATCAATCGAAGAAGTCGCTTCATCGATCAGAATGATATTAGATCGCTTCAGAATGGCTCGACTCATGCATATCAGCTGTCTTTGTCCAAGCGACAATCCACTTCCACCATCCACTATCATAGTATCTAATAACTGGGAATTGAACTGCTCCTCTGACTGTGACTGGTCTGATCGAGCATCTACAAAACAAAAATAAATAAAAACAAAATAATAGTGATTCTAGTTGACATCCTCCGGTCGATCATCCAGTCGATCATGATCCATAAGACCGAAACGATTGTTTGAGCTACCAAACAGTAACCAGAGGATCTAATTCTTATTAAATAGTTATTAGGCATTAGGGAAAATGGAGCTATTCAGCTATGTCTGATTATTATTTGATAAATAATTATTGTTCATCAATAATTAATATCATAATCTATATTATGGTTATGTCAGTTACATATCTTATGTCATACCATACAAATGATTATTTGAGAAGGTTTCGAAGTATTGACTTTTTCTCAATTCTTTCATTATTTGATAATCAGAATACTCATTATAAGGATCCATGTTGTATCTCAGAGTCCCGTGAAGGAGAACTGGGGATTGAGGAATGACACTCAATTGGCGACGAAATGACAGCTAAAAAACAATCATAACAATAACGATTTTGTAATTAATATAATAAATAAAATACATCGATTTGTTTTTATAAAATTGTTTTTGCTGGCATCGAATAAAATGAATGATAATATAATTAAGATTATTATAAAATATATACTGTAGATTATTTATAATAGAGATAATAAAAACAATCAAAATAATTTGAAGATAAAATAATAATAATTCGAAATCATCATAAAATAGATGGCATAATCAAGTATGACATAATAATAATAATAATAATAATAATAATAATAATAATAATATATTAATATATTATTACTATTATTTGTATCGAAAATGAGAAATAAATAATCATAACAAATAATAAATAATAAACTTTAATTTCTTTTTATTTGCATTACTTATTTTTTATTTAATTTAACTGTAAATCCCTGTACTCACAACTGTACCGGGATTAACAATTAATTAATTAATTGTTAATTAAATTTTGATATCATAATTATGATAATTGAGAAAAAATAATAATGAACAATTAAAATCGAATATATCATAATAAATCATAATGTACCTCATTGATTGATGACAAGTTCACACCTCCCAACAAAATATTTCCAACTTGAATCTCATTTAATCGTAATAATACACGTAATAATGTTGATTTACCAGACCCTGTTCTCCCAACCACTGCAACCCGACTTCCAGCAGCAATGAAAATATTGATATTTGATAATGCATCCACATCCTTCCCATTATATCGCATCACAACATTTCGAAACTCAATATCATGTTGATTCGTTTTATTATCATAAATAGGAGCAGATTTATGGTCCTAATAATAACAATAATAATAATAATAATAATAATAATAATAATAATAATAATAACAATAATAACAATAATAATAATAATAATAATAATAATAATAATAATAATAATAATAATAATAGTTATTATTATTTTTTGCAAAAAAACTATAAGAGAAATTATCAATATCTTGTTCAGAATTCAAAAATAAGCCAAAAAGTAATATTAATTATAATACTAAAATTATTTTATATAAATTAAACAGATTGATTAAAATAAATTGTCTTGTTGACATCGAATAAATATAACTATTATTATTATTATTATTATTATTATTATTATTATGCTTAAAATGATAATTGCATTTTGTATTTTTTGTTCAAACTTATCGACCATAAAATGGAGAAATATCATAATAATGATAATTAAAACTAGTTTGATTATGAAATAATAATAAAAAATATAATTAATTGTATAAATGTTGATTTATAATTATTATTATGCGTGTAATAATATAAATAAGAGAAGTAACCATCGTCAGTGAGCTAACTGAATGAAATTAGAAAATTAATATAATTGAAGCTACGATGTGAAAAATTGTAAATGTCGGTTATTTACCAGTCAAATATTTAATCATATCGTTGCCATAAATTATTTCAAACAGCAAAATACAATTGTGCTATTTTAATATCTCGAAAATAATAATAATAAAACTATCATTATTAATTCTAATATAAATATTATCAATTATTATATCTATAGAACTAGTCACTGATGCTAATGTAATTATTGAACGATTATTATTATTATTATTATTATTATGGCTTAACCTGATCAATTCGAGCATCATCTGATAACAGAGCATAATTTATATCATCTTTCTCTTCAAAATCCAACACAGAATCACCATCATTGATTTTGCTAATAAGAGCATATCTGCCACTCCCAGTCTTTGTCCCCGTACTGGAATATGATGCGAAGGATGTGAAGAAGGAAGAGGGAAGATTGTCAGGGAAGATACTTGGTTTTATATTCGAATCCAATGAATTCATATGATCAAATGAAGATCTAAATGTTTTATTCGTTAAAATATGAAGAATATAATCCTCCTCCTGTTCTGAATTATTATTATTATTATTATTATTATCATTATTATTATTATTATTATTTTTATTATTATTATTATTATTTTTATTATTATTATCATTAATGTATTCTAAAACTCGTTCAACGCTTATGTACTCTTGCTCTGTCTCAGACAATGACGATACAAAAGAATTGAGATTCCCAATGATGCTGAATGAGTACATTATTGACAAGCCAGATAAACCTGGCGAAATGTATACTATTTCATAGATTTCATTCATTAGCATTGAGGAAACCAACACAAAGCTTATGATAACTCCTAATAATTGCAGACGAACACTCAACCATTGCGAAGCAAGCATCATACTCATGCTCGCTTGAAGTGATTTGTCTAAAGAAACTCTCAATTCATTGTTAAAATATAGCAAACAACTGCTAGGATCCAGTGAGCGGATGGTAGCAGCATTCATCATACATTCCGAAAATATATTATAAACCGGTGATCGAGAAGTGGAGCTATAAAATAAAATCATAAATTTATTATTAATTCAGTTTGAAATTCACATTCAAATTACTCACTCTAGTCTTCTCAGTTCACGAGAAGAACATCGATAAAAGTCTTGAAGTCTATAATGAATAATAGCGATTATCATCAACACAATGATGATGGAGGGGTCATTCAACGCAATGACAACCACAGAGCCAATGAGAATGAATGTTTGAGCTAATAATATATTCATCATAAATGGTAGCTGATCATCGATCTGGTTAGTGTCTTTGCCGATTCGATTAATTATCACTCCAGAAGGTGTTCGGTCGAAGAATGGCATGGTTCGATGTAATAATGATCTAATTAAATCATAATAAATCTTTTTCGCTGCTACTAATCCACCTTTTGCAAATAGAAATGAACGTAATAATGAAAAAATAATATTACAAAGTACAATTCCCAATGAAATTAAAATAAAATCTTTTTGAGTGAAATCTTCTTGATTTGATGCCCAATAAGCGAACCAAAGAGACATCAAAATCGCGCTTGTTTGCATCAAAAATGTAGTAATTACAATAGAAACACATAAGAACCAACCGATGGCAGATAAATATTGCATATACACCTTACGATTAACATGCCCTTCGGCTGACTCTTCCACATTATTGTCATCATTGCTAATTATTAATTGTTGTGTGACAAGTGTGTTTCTAAATGATTCTGAAGAGACAGAATCAGTTTCACTATCATTTTCATCATAATTTTCGTCGATATTTTTCTTAAGAATAACTTCATTTCCTTCACAGGAAACTACCGTTGAATGTATTTTGACATTGACCGAAGCTGAATCAATATAATCAGTGGTAGAATGAAAAAGATGAGAATATATATTCATTTTATCCTCAACAGAATGAAGTGATAGTTCTTCATAGGTTCCTCTCGCTATTTCACAGCCATTTTCCAACACGATAATAGAGTCAGCCAAGGGTAATAATTGCATTGAATGGGTGGAGAGGATGATGCAGCGATGATAAGTCTTAGCAATTAAAACGAAATAATTCATCAGCTTTTCACTTGTCTCTCCATCCAAAGCTGAAAACGGATCATCAAAAATAATTATTGATCGATTTGAATAAACAGCTCGTGCCACAGCTATTCGCAATCGTTGACCACCACTTAAACTATTTCCACCTTGTCCAATATCATCCAGATCTCCAAACAATCGAGAATTATTAGTCTAACAAACAATCACATTTTAAAAAATAATAATATTTTGACATTAATTATTACTAATTATTCATAACATGAATTATGATATGTGTTTATAATAATGAAATAATTATATATTTTTCTATTCATTCCGCAATTCTACTTAAGAATACCTCTCGTGATGTAATGTCTTCTTCTAAGCAACAGCCATGAATCACATTATTATACCATTCCTCATCATAAACCTCACCCATCAAAATATTAGACCTTATCGAGCCGCTGTGCAGGGATGGTGATTGGCTACAATAAGCGATTTGATTATCATCGCTATTATTACTATTCAATTGCATTCGATCATTTTCACTGATTGATTTTCTATCAGAATTATTGCAGCAACAGCTGAAAAGAGTTGCCTTTGATTGTTTCTCACTATTATTAAGTCTGTTTTTGACAAAAGAATGATTGTTTTTATCGCGTCGAATTTCGCCGAGTATTCCGAGCAAAACTGTTGTTTTTCCAGCACCAGTACGTCCACAAATAGCTAATATTTGACCATATTCACAAGTAATACTCATTGGTCCGACCGTGAAATGATTATCGTTAATCTGATTGTTATTATCTTTTGCAGTTTCTTCTTCATCATTAATCACCATATTTGAAATATTACTATCATTATTATTCAATAAAGGTGATATATTCACAGAAATTTCCCCATCATTTGTATTGAATTCGATCCAGGAATAGGATTGACGGTTAATATCTAATGCTATCTTACGATTAAGAGCATTATTATGATTGGTTGTGATGTTTTGATTCTCATTTTTATGGATTTTCTGTTGCAAAATCTCGATATCATCATTAGCATTTATTCTCCATGAATTGCGAGAGGTAGAGTTTAGTCTTTCATTTGATTTATGTTTATTCACAAATGATCCCATTAAATGAAGTCCATCACTTGATGAAAAAACAATAGCGACTCTTTTCAAAGACACACGGGCCTCCATTAACCCATTAATGATCCATGGGAATGCATTCATGGGAAATATAAGCATATTCAACAATGCAATCGAAGTCAGTACTTCAGATGCAGACAACTTCTGTCCTAAAAAGTTAGTCGTCATGAAGGTAACGAATGGTACAATGACTGGTGTTGATGCCCAAAGAAAAACACAGCAAGCATCCAAATATTTTCGAATGGAAAGGTACTTAACTTCTTTATCTCGATATTCATTAGAAACATGAAGAACAGAATCCTCTAAACCCATCATTTTTAAACTGCAAATCCCTCTCATTGCTTCTGTAATTATTTTAACTCGTAAATCTTTTTGTTTCATGAGCGATGATGTACTGACTCCAATCTTATTGGCAATCACTGAGTTGAGAGGAATCATAATTATTATTATTAATATTCCAGCTAAGAAAGCAACTTTTATTTGTAAATAAAGAAGTATAAATGCAACAATTATTTGCGCTGGTAGATTCCATAAATCATGAATCGAATTAAAGCAGTTTGAAACTTGTTCGACATCGACTTGAACTAAATTATTAACTTGAGCTTCAGTAAGATTTAAATCTTTCCATGCTACCATCGGTAAAGATAATGCTCGATTAAGTAATATGCGTGTCAATGATCCTTGTAACTTAGACTTGATGACCCAACATCGAACGTTTAGATTTGTATTAATAATGGCTGACAGTAATGATGTGCCTACCAAAAGACCAAGTAATATGAAGCCGTAAGGTAAATTATGCAAGGTTGGTCCATTTTCAATATAATTGACTATATAGCTCAACATTAGTGGACCAGAAAAAGATAAACCACAAGCAATTAGTTTTAAAAAACCAGTATAAGCGATGGACCATCCATAACACTGGAAAACTGCATGAAGAAACTTATAAAAGACTCTTTGACGTACTGCTCGATTGTACTCTGTGTCATCATTATTCTTGATCCATTCTGTATATCCAGAAATTGAATCTATAAAATATTTTTCAAAATTTATTTTTGATTCTTCTGAAGAAATCTCTTTAGGCAATAAAGGCAGATCATCAATTACTAATCGTTGAGAAAATCCTTTTGAAAGAGTTGATGTAAACCATAAATAAAACCAATTCCAATGTAACCTTGCAAGATATACTGGAGTCTTATTGTGCATATTTGTTAATTAGTTGGTGAAATAAAGTTACTGTATATGTGTATATATAACTGTTATGTATAATATGTTGTACGTATTCTGTTACTTTACTTCATATAATTTTTTTCTGAAATACTGCATGATCTCATTGTAAATCAGATGTGACACTTCCACTTCGGCGTTTACTATCCTAATAATGTATTCAATACTTAATTTCTTAATTTCTAAGTCTTAGTCTGAGGAGTATCTCTATATAAATTAATTAATATTCATGAAGCAAGCCTGTACAATATTGTATGAGGAATTTTCTTATTGGTGAATCAAAAAGGATATGATAGCCAAAATACTCCTTCTATTCCTATTTGATTTTTATTTTATTAAAAAAAGTTATTAATCATTGCCGAAAAAATATATACCCCGGTACCCCAGGTACCGGTAATATACCAACAAGAAGCACTTTTTAATGAGCACTTTTTAATATACCAATGAATTAATAAATTAATGAGCAAATGAGCCCTCTTAAGCTCTATTATGCTTTCTTAACGCTTTCTTACTCGATCAGAATAATAAAATTGGATTATTTTATTAGTGACCGTTTGAAAAACTCAACTTTGTGCATTTATTGATTTTTTGAGGATTTATTTACATAATTCCTCAACTTATAAGTGACTACTACAAATAATAATGAGTGACAATTACTGATGAGATTGTGGATTCAACCTATAATAATATTTGAAATACATAATGTGCATTTTGTGAGGAACCTTTTCACACACATATTAAAAAAATAAAAATGACAAATGCAAGCAGAGATGATTATTTATAATATAATGCAAATTTAAGAAGGCTCAAATCGTTGGCAGGCAGTGCCTATATGAACGGCAAGTTACATTTAATTATATACTTAAATGTAAATATTTTGGTAATAAAGCTTTCTTTAAAGGAAAATTACAAAATTACAAAACAATTCCAGTCTTCTTTCATATTATTTATTATTGTGCTATAGAAGTAAATTTCATCAGTATATATCATAATATCATCATGATGTTTTTTATTAACTAACGTTGTTATGTTATTTTATTATCTAGTGTCCACTCAAGGAGGTATACTTAGTTAACTACTGGACTTCCATCATTATTTATTCATTTATGTCTTCTTGGAGAGTAATGAGATCAAATAGAAAATTTTCATCGCTAATATCACAGAGAATACAAGTTATTTCATTAGATATCACAGGAACACTATTAATACATTCCAAACCAATTGCTCAGGTATCTTACATTTTCGGTAAACTGAATTGTGCAATAAGTCAATGAGATGTACAGTGTTTATCATTTTCTAGGGTTTGTAGTATGTGTGCATGCGTGTATGTGCTTATGTTATATATTTGCTATATAAGATAAAGTAATACTCATAAGTTATCAATTGACTGCGTTTCAGACCAGAATAACTGAATAATTTTTCTATCGGTTCTTTGTAGACCTATGCTGCATGTGGTAAACAAGCTCAACTAAAGTATTCTCTGAACATGAATGACCTAGCTATTGCATTCAAAAAGGCATATAAACAGATGTGTACTGACTATCCTTGTTTTGGAGCAAGAAAATATTCAAATAATATTTCAGTTAATAACAGCATTTTCCATTCTAATATTAATTCCAGAGATTGGTGGAAACAAACAGTTAAACTAACTTTAGAATTGTCAGATATTCAAATTGTTTCCAATAATAATGATTTCAAGGAGAGTACAAATAATAAAGTTTTGACATTTGATGAGTTTGAATTACTATTCTTGAGAATATATCAACATTATGGTTGTCCTAGTAGTTATACTTTATTAGATGATGCGAAGCAATTTTTACAATTTATCACTGAAATGCAAGCAAATAATAATAATGACAATACTAATATTATTCGTTTGGGAGTTGTCAGCAATTCACCTCTTCGTACCATTGACACAGTATTACCATTTCTAAATATTCACCACCAATTCGATTGGTTTGTTTGTTGTGAGGAAGTCGGATATGAGAAACCGTCTATTGAAATATATGAAGAAGCCTATCGTCGAGCAAGACTGAGCATCCCTAACTTAGAGAGGAATGAGATACTCCATATTGGAGATAGCTTTGCTGCTGATTTTTGTGGTGCCAAAGCAGCTGGTAAGTGATTTTTGATATATAATAATATTTGAATAGTATTATTGGTATTATCCAAAACCTATAGTTTATTCTTACTTGAAACAAATAATATTTTCTGATGATCAATATTTGCTATTTTGAATCAGTAATTATATTTTTATTATATTATTGCAAAATAATTCTGTTATAATATTCTTATAATTGACAATAATATTTGATTATGATAGGTTCTATTTTGATTAAAGTTATGAATATAATTGTATTATTTTGATCCGCTAAGAATATTATTGATATTTTTTATCTGATCTTACTCATAAATAATGTACTAGTATGTATTTTGTAATGAACTAAATTATTATTGCTTTCATTTCTAAAACCAATTTCTTAAACTATTATATTCTTTCCTATTCTCGATCATCCATAATTTGACAATAATATCATATGCTTTATAGGATTTCAAGCTTTGTATCTGGATCGAAGTGATAATAAATCAGTTGTGCAATATCAAGATTGGCTGAATGCTCCTCATTATCATAATAAAAGTGATTTTGATTTAGAAAAATATACAATCAAATCATTTGTAGACTTAATAGCTATTCTGAAAAATAACAAATAATCTCATGATTTTATTCGCTAGAATAAATATTATAAGCAATTAAATAATAATAATAATATTAATTGTGAGAAGGTGGAGGTATATCCTGTTTTACTAAAGACTATCAAAATCCTATGAGTGAATATGAATTTATTTTAATATATTATATATGATATATAATGAAGTATATAAATAATATAGTCTTGATGATATTGACCTATCAGATTTTGCAGCTAATGAATTTAATTATTGGGTTTTTGGGAGGATGGACGGACGTTTAATTTTTTACATAAGGATTTTTGTAATAAGTGATGGGTTTGGTAATTATTTTTATTGTATGTCGCTTAAAAATTAAATACATTTCAATTATTGCTCATTAGTAATGAATAACTCTATAGGATAAGTTACCACAGCAAACTGAAAGGATTCCGGATTCAACTTCTTTGTATTATTTTTCAAGCTCAAAGTTTATTGGCAGAGTCAATATTAGAATGAGCTTATGAATAATGGCCATGATGAAATATTCATAATCGTACTTAGAATGTATAACATGCTTGTTATGTTGTTATGTTGTTATGATGGAGAAAGCAAATAAAATGATCTCAAAAAGAGGTAATTCAATAATCGTACGCTATGGATATTATTGTGTTATTATCGAACATTATGTAGGAACGATTTGACAAAAAAAAACCAAAAATATCTCCAAACACTTATCTATCAAAATTATTTTATGATGATGTTAATTAATTATTAATCAAAAATATAGATTTGATGATATTATAATAATACTATTTACTTCTATCGAATCATTTAATTTTCGACTTGATGATTATTATTCTGTTGGAAATTATTATGATACACTCACGACCCAACATAGTAACGGCGGAAGGCGCTGGCGCCGTTATCACCGCCGCGGCCGGCAACATAGAGAAACGATGCTAGATTTTATCCATCAGTACATAAGTACCAGAACCAGAACATAAAGCACCGTGGTAGCACAGGAACCGGTACCTCCGATTATGAAGTGTACCGTAATTTCTATGTATTATAGTAATATTATACGTCGCCACCGCGGCGCTATCAACATTTCGCAAAGGCGCCACCGCCGTTAGAATTGATGGTGGCGGCATAGCGCGGACGCGTCGCAAACGGCGACGGCTGGAAGCACTAGATTTTATCTGTATAATTATTATCAGCATTTATCGTATAATCTACTATTTCCATATGGCACCTGGATGGCGAGGGTGTTAGCAAAATCCTGCTACCAGCTGACAGCCACTATGCCATGCGGTACCCTTTCATCATAATAAATTATGAATTATGAACTTACAATAATTTTATTATCAAATAACATCCTTTCTTATCATTTAAAATACTGATTTCTCACATTAAATCACAGCAATTCATCCTAATTATAATAAAATGAAAAGCAGAATAAAATAATTTATTATTTCTAAACAATTTCTATTTTGATGCAGCATACTTTTTGCCATAATTAACTGGTGGATGGCGATATAAAACGGGACCATTTTTATTCAATATCGGCAAAGAATTAACAACCTAATAATAATAATAATAATAATAATAATATATAATTTTTTTTGAAATTAAGCAGTTTGAATTAAAAAAAATGTTTTTTGCTGGCATTGATTTAAAAGAATAATAATATTATTTAATAAGATTATTATAAAATATATATGTATATTAT
>VKHH01006525.1:0-18315 GCA_015144975.1 Epipyxis sp. PR26KG
ATTATTATTATTATTATTATTATTATTATTATTATTATTATTATTATTATTATTATTATTATTGTTATTATTATTATCATTATTATTATTATTATTATTTTATAATAATTATTATGAATATAATTTATACAATTATTATAATCATATGACAAATAATATGAATTAATCGTGTTTTGTATTATATTATTATTTCATTCAATTTTATTTAATTATAATAATTTATAGATTTTATTATCATCATATTTTGTAATTTCAGCATTTTCATGTTATCATCATAAAATTATTGTCATTTTCTCGAATTAACAGTTTGATTAAAAGTCAAAATTATCAAACAATCGTAAGTTCATCCATTCGTCCACCAATTAATTAAATCCATTCATTATCTTGATTCAAAATTGGTTTTAAAAATATATTTTTTTATAATAATACACATTCTTATGGAATGGTACTTTCGTCTCCTACAACCTAATGCTATTATTAAAATATATTATTAGGGTTAAGTTATGATAATGATGATGCATGTGACAATCATTAGAATCTTAATATATATACAATACGATCATGTATAACTCATTACTCATCACTTAAAGCACTTAATAATAACTTATTATTATAAACTAACCTTATAAAAACTGAAAAATATTATCATTATGAATGAATTTGAACATCATTTATGAGTCAACGAGCTTGAATGAATGAAAGAATGAATAGCCACATTATTATTATTATTATTATTATTATTATTATTATTATATTATGACTATAATTTTGGTTGATTAAATGAATGGTAATGATGTTATTTTTATTATTATTGCTCTTATAATTAAATCAAAATTCTAAAATTTTACAAAAATATTATCATCATTTATTGCTTGATGAAGAATGATAAGCATTTTATATAACATATTTTACATATTTTTTACAAATCAATAAGAAAATTCTACCAACTAAACTTACTATTTTATTATCAAAATTTTGTTTGTTATTTTATAAATTACTTTTTATTTGATGATTGGACAATGGAATGGATATATTATGTCCAATAAAAATAAATATGATTGAGTAGAGTGTTTATGAAGTTTATCGATGATTTCCCTATAACGGGTTATGATAATGATTTGAAACAAATAAAATGAACAGAAAGTTTGAAACCAAATTGAGGTGTAATAAAGGTGATTATTATCATTGTTATTATTATTATTGTTATTATTATTATTATTATTATTATTATTATTGTTATTATTATTATTATTATTGTTATTATTATTATTATTGTTATTATTATTATTGTTATTATTATTATTGTTATTATTATTATTATTGTTATTATTATTATTGTTATTATTGTTATTATTATTATTATTATTGTTATTATTATTATTTTTCTTCTTCTTCTTCTTCTTCTTCTTATTATTATTATTATTGTTATTATTATTATTGTTATTATTATTATTTTTCTTCTTCTTCTTCTTCTTCTTATTATTATTATTCTCATTATTATTATTGTTATTATTATTATTTTTCTTCTTACTAATTATAATTATCACCTTTTAATTCAACAATTCAGTTCATTTTGTGTTGCTCATGTAGTAAGAGCAAAAAAAATAATCATGTTATCATGTTTATTCAATCATTTTATTTCTACTTTTAACAAATAAAAGTTATTTTTTGTAACTAAATCTAAATATTTATTTCTTTTTCGTTCACATAACGCTAACAACTAATGAGTACGATTACTATAATTTAATAATATTATTGCTAATATGAACGTAATTATATAATATGCACTCTCAAAACTTTGCTGATTTTTTTTCTCAAAAATATTATTATTCATTAATTATGATGATCAGCTCACATCGATAATTATTATTACTTTACATTATTGAGTGATTATTAATAAGAATCCAAGTTAAGCACACGAATAATCACTCATTATTATTATCGTCATAACTATTATTAAAATTATATTATTATTATTATTATTATTATTATTATTATTATTATTGTTATTATTATTATTATTACTATTATTATTATTATATTATTGTAAATGGTATAAATGTTGCAGTATATTCCATACAAAAGGATCGCATTTTGATATTACTTTGCCCCATAATCGTGAATCATTGGTTTGAATTCCAAGTATTATTTGTTGTAGATCTTGAGCAACTTCAACAGAAGGAGGAGTTTCTGACCAGCTTGCACAAGCCAATACGAAGCTGTAAATTGCTGTTTTGTTGCCGAGAATAATTGCTGGGTTTGTTTTCAATACTTCAATCAGACCAGAAAATCCTTCTGTTTTCTCATTAATTGGACATGGGCAACTCAAAAAGCTATGATACATTAAAATATGCCCGCATTATTATTATTATTATTATTATTATTTTATTATTATTATTTTATTTTTATTTTTTATTATTATTATACACCAATCAGCAAGGTTGCTTACCTACACCAATCAGCAAAGAATTCGTCTGCTACTTCCGCCACTTCAGCTGTATTAGTAACACCTAATCGTCCAAATGTAACTCCAATATTGACTTTCAATGTGTCTTGTATATCTTCAATATGTGATGCTTCAATCATGCCTAAGATCAAACGATTCATGTATGGTCGCATGAAGTCACCACCAACTCTCATACCTTAAATAATGAATGAAAACACAAATTAGTTTTAAATTCTTAGTGCTTAATCCAATCGTATCCGCATAAACAACCAGAAATAAAATAAGTATAATATAACATAAATGTAAACATAGGTCCAAATAGATATTATGGAACATAGGTCCAAACAATACTATGATTTTAAATTATATTTATGAGATCAATTTTTCTTTATTTGAATATAGATATATTGTATCTAATAGAGTTTTTCTTTTAAAAAAATAAAAATTAAGAGCTTTAAGGCGAAAACATGTGCACAGAGTATGAGCAACTAATTACAATGATAAAAATTACCTAATTCTCCAATGGTCCATGACACGTTATTACATATGAGAGGATATTCAGGATTCAAATGAATAATACTTAATTCAATTAAATTTGATGCGATTTCATGATTAATTAATGAGAAAGCATTTCGACACATTTCACCAGCTAAAGAAAATCCACTTTGAATAACTAAAGGATAATGAATGGAATTCAAACCAATAAATAATAATTCAAATAATATTGATTGTGTGGATGAAGATTCAATGAGTGTGATAAATGAATCACCTAACCCTTCACTGATTGCAGAAATCACATCTAATGCACATACAGCATAATCTTTCAAATCACTTAGATTTAAATGATGATTATTTGATAATTGATTATTATTTTCATCACATTCTTTCAATGATATATTTAATATTTTTAAACATCTCATATAAATAGTGCCAATGTGTTCCTTTGTTTCTAATCCGATCACAGATATTACTGATCCAAGACATTCTAATAGAGGAAACATTCTCATATCGAAATCATCCAATTCATTAAATTTTTGTATAATATTAGGGAAATATAATGGTGTATATGCAGGGTTGCATAAGACTTGTCCGACAGTGTCAGCAAGGGTTCCAATAGTGTCTATTAGTATTAATGAACTTTTCACTCCATAATTTTGAAAGCAATTGTTGAGCACTGTCAACAGAACAGGCAAATGAGGATTAAGAATATTTCTTTCAATGTTAGCTTCACTGATATGACTGACAGTGAATGAGTTTTCTACTAATAAACATAATGCAGAGCCGGCTGCAACTTGAACTTTAGGTTTATCATCATTCATAGTGCGTAGTAATGATAATAATGTCTCTTCATAAAACAAACTTCCTTGTGTAACTACGAATTCTTGAATCTCATTATTTCTATTATTTGATTCAATTATAGTTTTATCTTCACTAAACAATCCACAATAACGACTTAATACCCAACATGATATGGAGCGCATTTCAGGTAACTCATTTGATAGATTATTGATCAAAAATGGGAATAATTGTGGTAAATAAGACAGCATTTCATTGAAACAGCCAGTAGAGAGAGCTCCAAGAGCTAACATTCCGCTTTCTTGGACAATAACAGAGTCATTTGTGAAATTTTCTTGGATTTTTGGTAAAGCAGCAACTAAAATATCATCTGCTGGAAATGATACAGCAACTAAATCCAGCGTCAACCCAGCTTGTCTTCTTAATGTCCATTTCGACGATAGACCACTATCAGTTGCATTGAAATCATCATTATTGCTGCTTTTTTGGTTATCATCAGCTGCATTATTAGTAGATGGTCGGTAATGAATTGGACGTAAATTCAATTCTTTTTCACCTGTGTGCTCTTCTTCATCATCTATCCGATCTTCTTCCATTTGCTCTTCTGTTAACACTAATCTTGTGATGAGGTTTACTATAAGGGCGCTCAAGTAAGGTATCATTGCATTTTTTGTGCTAGGATTGTGCAGCAATGCAATCCAATACTCACATGATGCAATAGAAACTTTTTCTTCAGTGTCTAACAATGTTGTTAGCATGAATTGACATATTTCAGAGAAAAATGGTTCCAACATAGCAACATGCACATTTGCAATAATTGTTAAGGATTCACAAACGCTTGCACGAACTTCCGTATTATTATCACTTGATAGCTGTGCTAAGATTTGAATAAAATTAGTCATGTTTGTAACTAAAGGATATGCAGCAATTCCTATGGCAGGTGAAATTACAGAAGTGTTGTTTGAAGGATCGTATGTTTTATGTGCTTTTGGTTCATGAGGACTACTGGCTGTAGTTGTGGTCCCGCTACTTCCTGTTTGTTGTGATACATCATCGAATGAACTGTTTCTGCGAGATTGATTAACACTAGCATGTAAATTTGTTCCTGTATGTGAGTCCAATAAGTAGAGTAATGAATTATAGCATTGTAATGCTCTAATGCGCACACTTGATTCTTGGCAAGTTAGAAATGTTGATAGCTTTGGGACTAAAATATCCAATGGACGATTTACGTCATCTAGTGCTAATTTGTTGCAGGAATCTTCACATATTTGTTTTATTGACTGCAGTGTGCCATCGATCAAGATGGGGAAATCGTTTAACAAAGTTATTTCAAAACTGTTCAGAAGCTGCAGGAGAATATCAGACCAAGTTGATATATCATAAGACTCTGAAAATTTGCCAATCAATATGGCTCCAGTGTGTCGTATCGCTGTGGTTGTCTCGTGCAATACCACATGTAATATCTCTGTTTTAATTATTTGTTGTACGGATCCATCGATATCATATAATTTAGGGAAAACAAAATTTTTGATTATTAAACCAGCCAATTGACGAACATCAGAAGAGATATTTCCTGTAAATAATTTGAACAAAAATCAGTGGCTTAATTTTATTATAGAATTGTATTATTCTAAAATATTAAAATAAAAAAAATAAAAAATGAACTAAATAAAATTAAATAGTTCTTCGAAATATACTGTAGCTTAATATTATTGACATAATTTTGGATAGCTGTTTAATAGTCTTATAATTTTATACCTTGCATCGATTCCACCAATATCCCCTCATTGCCTCTACTAAATATAAATAATATGGCCAATACAAAAGATGGATTTGTAGCATTTGACTCTAATGAAGTCATAGCCATTTGATGATCCAAACGCGTTGGATCACGTAAAGCATGAATTAGCTCAATAGATGATGTTATGTTTGGGATTGATGGAATCCACGTAAGAGAAGAAGCTAATGAAAGAGTATCAGTATTCATATATAAACTGTTCCGTGAATTAAACAAAAAATATTTTTTAAAGCAGCATCAGTTCATAAAAATTGTGTCATATACAGTAAACTTATTTTATTGGGTATTTGGTTTATTACATAGAGAGATTTAATAACAATACCGCACGAATATAAGAGAGAGGGATTTTTATTTTATTTTCATCTAATAACTTTTAATTAATTAATTAATTAATTAATTAATTAATACTGTAATTAATTAATTAAAATATCCGGTGTTATTTCACTCCCTTACAATGGAGTTGTTTTAATTAAATAAACTCTATACAATTCCATCCTAATATCTGATTACTAGATAATATAATAGAAATTAATTGGTCGTGTATTGAAACATCAATTAAAAATTTATCATTGTGAAAATAATTCAGCATGAAATGATTCCCTTAATTTACGACTCTAATAATGACTAGTGTAGCTTGATACAAAGGAAGGGTTTATTTATTTGTTCATTCATTCATTCATTCATTCATTCATTCATTCATTCAATGGGATTACCTATGTTCGTGGATTGAAAATCGTTTTTTAAACTTGTCATAATATTAGAATATTTATTGCAAATAGTTGTTCGGTTGTTTTTATTGTCTAGAATAATTTTTACAGTTTATCATTTGTGCTATTGTTGTTGCAATTTGCAATTAATAACTTCGTCGTAAATGTATTATATGACAGAGTAGCGGAATCAATTTGCTGAATTAATTATTTGTTTTACCAATTCTACTCTTTCTTCCTATATTACACCTGTATATTTATTAAATCAAATAAAATGCAGCCTCGATTTCCACCACCAAATGGGACTGGTATGCCTATGCCAAGTGGAATGATGCCAAGAATGCCGTTTAATGCTATGGGAATGCCACCAATTCAAAACAACAATATGCAACAATTTTATCCTCCAATGGGCACAAATATGTTTCCACCGCATGGAATGTCCATCGCGCCGAACATGATGAATCAACCCATGATGGCACCTGCTGGAATGATGGCTATGCATACTCCACAACTTCCAAGACCGCTAATAGGACAACAGGCCAATTTTAATCACAATATGCAATTTAATCCAACTGGAATGGCATTACCATTAGGTTATAATAACAATCAACCACAAAACCTGGCTCAAGTTATAGTCAGTAAGTAATAGAAATTGATTTTAAATAATTTTCTTACACTATTATATTCTACTTATCATTATATTATCTGAGCTTTCGTTTTATATTTGAGAGTATTCGCCACCATAATTATCAATATTTTCCTCTGTTAGGTGCTCCTGTCTTGCGTAATAACAATTCTATTCAGTCAGCTCCACAACAACAGGTATTCTAATAAAATAATATTTCATTGTTTAAAGTTAACTTCCAAATATAATATTATCATATATTAAATTATGTCCTAAATTTACAGGCGCCAACGCAAGGCTTTCCACACATGATGGCAATTTATAATGCAAGCTTAGCAAGCATTCAGAACACCACTAGTAACCTTCTTAATCAGCATATATTTTCAAATCCTATCGCTGGCTCACCGCTTACCCTGTATATCGGTAAATTTTCGATCCATATATACCATAACTACTCTCAATTCGGATAATAATAATAATGTGTATTATTTTTCATCCATACCATAAATAATCAATAGTTCATTGATATTTTAAGTATAAAATGTAATGCATTAGTATAAAATTATTATCTGTTTCTGCTTGCTTTTGACAGGTAATCTGCCATTAGATATTGAAGAAGTTAAATTATCACAATTATTAGAGGTAATACAAGATATGCTATGGACTATATACATAACTAACTATAATCATTGCAAACTTAAATTAATATATAAAATATTTGTTTTTATGTTTTCAGGCTTGTGGAAAAGTAACAAAATGGGTTCGTCCTATTGATCCTTTAAACTCTTCCTTACCAAAGGTATTATCAGCCATATCCACTTATCGTTTGTTAATAATAATGTTATCAACGATGAATCCTGCCCTTTCTCTTGAAACTTCTTCGTTTAAACAAATAACTGTCCTTCTCTGGTCAAATGACTTTCTAAAACTTTTCCAGCGACTTATTTTTTCAAAGTAATCAATAGTTTTAGTTTTTTTTGTGAAATTCTCGTATTTTTGAGAATTCCTGTAAAGTGGAAGAAGTCGTTTTTTCGGAAACGGAGTTGTTTGTTTAAAGGAGGGAGTCCCATGAAAAAGGGAGGCGTCTGTTACATACGGAGGAATGTATATTCTTTCCTGCCTTAGTCCTCCCGTGGATGAAATCGATCATATGAATTATAATAATGTCGATATAAATCATATTTTTTGAGTTTGGTAATGCTCACTATGTCTCATAGAGATCAGTAGACTATAATAACCTGATACAATTTATATCATCATATTTCTCTTATAATAATTGTAGAAGTGCCATATTCACCATTTTTTCCACTTTGTGATTTACAATAATAATAATAATAATCACAATAATAATTTTACTAATGATTATATTTTATTTTTATAATGATTTTTGTGTTATTATAGTCATTTGGATTTGTTACGTATGCTCAAGGCATATGTGCTCTGAGGTGTTATAACATATTCAATAACATTTCAGTGGAGCCTCAAATGAGTAATAATATAATCGAAACTAATAAAATCGATTCTGAAAATGATATGAAAATTGAAAATGAAAGTAAATCCCTCGATAGTAATAATAATGAGGATATTATTGGAATAAACGAATCGAAATTAGATATAAATAATGAGATTGTTCAAACAACAGCAACACCAGAAGCGAAGAAAAACCCCATAAAAACTATTGAAATTAATATCAAACTTACTATTAAAACAGGTCCACTTATTTGAATTATAATTATTTATAATTTATGTTATTATAATTTTCAATTTTTATTATTTATTATTATATATATTATAGGTATAAAAGAAACTGTTGTTATCGAACAATTACAAAGTTTTGAACAGGAGGCAGTTGCACAGCTACCTGAAGGAAGGTCAATAATGGATGTGTACAATCCGATTCGTGAAAACATGTCCAAAATATTGACACCTATTACCACTGCAACAGTTAACAATAATGCCGAAATAGCAGACGCCAGTGCCACTGCAACAATTAGTAAGATAATAATAATAATAATAATAATAATAATTCATATTATTTATATTGTAATAAACTGCGATATTAGAAGGGGTGGTGCTTCACTACCTTTCCTTCCTTTCACAACACCCAGTATGAACGAAACAATTTCAGTGTAACTTCAAAAGCCTGTTTTTGTGGAATTTTGTGATTTTTAGCAAAACTTGAATTTCAAATTAAAGTTTTGAAATCCTGGGTTTTACTTATTTTAATCTTTTCATTCATTCTGTTGGGTATAGAGTCATTTTTTTAATTAAATGCTGTGGGCTTTTCTATTATTCATTCCTTCAATCCCCTTTATTCTCTTGTCAATAGATAGACCCTAAAGTGCAACAAAAAAATATGTTGTTATTTATTCGTGTATTTAACCTATCGATTCAACCTCGACATAATCATATCTAAAATTAACAAGTTATAGTTAACTTAACTTCCACTATGTGAGTAGTTATGTTTATGATTGTTTTTTGTGATCTTATGCAAGAATGAGTCGCTCTTTCTTGTATATTATATTCTAATATCTATTTTTAATATATTTTCTTCAAATATTTCTATTATTCTATTAATTCATCAGATCATCTCATAAATAGTATTATATTAATAATAATGCATAAATATTATCTCATAACGGCATAATATGATATGGCATTATGTTATGATATCACATGAGAGGTTTTATTTAAAAAAATATTTTAATATAAAAAATAATGTTTATATCACTCTAGGTTCCTCATCTAAAGATGAAGACAAAGAATCATCCTTACCTGCAGCGGTATTATCTCAATTGAAATCAGCCTCTGGTTTACCCTTACCAGTCCCAGCATCATTACTACCTATTGGAGAAATGGAATTTTTAGATGATGATGAAGAAGAAGCGAAGCTAGCAGCTGCTGCATTAGATGCTGGAGAGAAGATGTTGTTAAGTCAAATTACACAATTCAGACAAGTGAGAATAATTGTATTTTCCATCGTATATAATGTCATCATATGTCATGTCATATCATGGTACATTGTGATAATGTCATGTTATATGATTTGATGTGATAATGTTATGTAATCATACCATGTCAAATAATAAAATGATGTGACATAACTCTGTTATTTTAATATTCTAGAATATTATAATGTCATCTCATACTATTCATATCATTATTTGGTGCTCATTCTCATCATTAATGTCAATCTGACTTGTACCAACAAGATAATTATTCTATTATCATGATACATCTCATGTGATTACAATACGATATAATAATAATATTTTTAGCGTCAGCAATTACGTGACAAGGAAGTAGAAGAACAAAGAAGAAATAAAATCAAGAATAAAATCAAAGAATTGAATGAGAAAAGATTACAACAACAATCATTATTATCATCATCTCAACCTCCACCACCGCCTGCACCCCCGTCCGCTAATACAAGCAACAATAACAGTAATAATTTGAATGAAGCCAATGCGAATGATAATAATGATAAAAGAAGAAGGTTCGATTATAATATAATAATATTGATTATATGTTTTGAGTGTACTATATGATATGATATGCTTATATGAATGTATCCAATATGACTCATCTTAAGTCATTAGTTTCACATTGAAAGACTTCCACAACTCTCACAAAAGCACTTTCTGGGGCATTCTTTAGCATTTTAAAAATAATAATTTTAAAATCACCTTAATGTGAGCCGTGGTTTGATCTACGGAGACAATAAAGTATTGTTGTGAAGTCAAGAAAACGTCATCATACTTTTGATGGCACATAACACATAACCCAAAGCACCCCAAGTGAAATATGATAGTTTTGGAAGTCCTCAGTTATAACCCCTTTTTGACTGTAAGCACACGTTTCAGCGTTTCAGTTTTCTTTTAAAAAATCCAAAGTTTTGCTCAGAAAAAAAATCTCAAGTGGAGAAAGTCAATGTTATGTTATTATAAAGCAAGTGTTATGGATATAATTGTATTTATTGAGAATTTGATTTTCATCCATAATAACAATGATTTATGTTATGTTGATAATGTTTATAATATGGTTGATGCTATATGTGTGATGTAATCTGTGATAGGGATGCTGATCGAATGAATACATCCAATGATGCTGATGATTTAGAAGCAAGAAAACGAAGAAAATTACAAGTAATGATTATTATTTACAATGATATTACCATTAAACATAATATTTTTAATATATTATTATCATATTATTTTTCATAAATAATATTAAACAAATTTTAAAAATATATTATTATTATTATTATAAATTTGATATAATTCATTTAGGTTCTTAAGTTACTGTCTGAAGATGCCGACCCCTCCGTCAATAATATTGATAATATTGACCTATCATCCGATAACCCTATGATACCGCCTGCACCTATGCCACCACGCATGAAACTAGTTCAACCTGTAAAAGTTGGCTTAAATTTAACTAATACAAAATCAAAATTAATTAATAATAGTAATTATAGTAATAATAATAATGACAATAATAATGTGAATAATGATGATGATTATCCAACTCAGCGAGAAGTTATCAAGTTAGATTATACAGATGAAGAATTAAAACAATCTCAACAAATATATGCTAGTAGTCATATTAATGATGATGATGATAATGAAGGATTAGATGGGAATTATAAAAGAAAATCTAATAATAATGTTATTGTACCAACAAATATTCAACAGAAAGTACTTGCTCAAGCTCAAGCCATCTCTGCTTCATTAGTTGCACAGAATAATGTTACTTCAACTGCAAGTGTGAGTGCGAAGCAATCTGCTGGTACATTAGATAGCAAAGCACTCATGAAACAACTTGTAGAGAAAATCCCGACTACCAGGTAATGTCTAATGTTATGATTTCTTATATGGGACGAGACAGGAGGGGGTGTTTGGAATTATGAACTTTTCATTCAATTCATCCAGTGTTTGATAATATAAAACATGTTAATTATTATATCTTCCTGTTTTATTCCTTTTTAACTGTTATTGTTGTTCTTAATAATATTATAATATAATAATAACATAACTATTATTATTATAAAAATAATATTATAATATTATAATAAGCATTATATTGATATAATATCATTATAATATTACTATTATTATCATAAAAATAATATTATAATAACATAACTATTATTATTATAATTATAATTATGGTGCATCATAGCATATTACTATTACAATTATTATGATATAGAAATGAGTTGTTTGCTTATGAGTTGAATTGGAATGCAATTGAAAAGCATAAGATTATTTCCAACACAATGAAGTCATGGGTTGTGAAGAAGATTGTAGAGTATTTAGGAGAAGAAGAAGAAAGTTTAACAACTTTTATAATTATGAAACTTAACTCGCGATGTCAACCTCAAGAGCTGTTAGAGGAGTTGTCCATGGTTTTAGATGAAGATTCGGAACAATTTGTTTTGAAGCTATGGCGCATGTTAATATTTTATTCACTTAAAGTACAACATGACTGATCTAGATAGCTATCATGATATATTGGTATGTGGTTCTAGCAGAGTTCTAGATAAATATCAAGATAGGTTGTGTAATAGTATTTTGATTCTAATTGCTTAATTCTAATTGGTATAATCGTAATCTGATTTATTATGATTATAATTGTTGTTTTGTTGTTGAGGTAGTAAGGCATCATTTGACATTAATCATGAATTAAAATTAATAAAAATTAATAATAATTAATAATAATTAATAATAATATGAATTTTTTTAAAAAAGAAAATAAAAATATTTGTTAAAATAATGTAATATGATATGACATCAAATGAATGTCATATCAGTGAATGTGAATATACAGGTAGTATTGTATTATTCGGATATGATAGAATTAGCATTGTGCCTGGATACCGGTAGGTCAGTGGTCCCGGGGGGCAGTAGTAACTCATTGATTTAAGAATGACGTTGTACCAGTATTAGTTTAACATAAAAATCACATTATTGTCAACTGTCTACTGTCAACATACCTGGTATATGCTGTCCGGTTGATTTATTATTATTGAATTATTATTTTACAAATTAATTAATTAATGAAAGCTTCACTGATTGTTTATGCTACAAACAGGAAAGTTTATGTATTTATTACGCATTATTATTATTATTATTATTATTTTAAAATAAAAAAAATAATCATTTTTATGAAATAATATTTTATTTTTTCACAGCTATTCCATATACATGTGGTACAATCACTGAGAGAGGAAGGGGGGCTTCAAAATGTTGTAATGAGACATTAAATGAAGGTGAACGAGTAGATAATGACTCAATATTATTCCATAATGGTTTGAATGTACATCCATTAAGAATCGCAGAAAATAATGGTGATACAAACTCTTGTAAATACAGCATATTTGTGCCAACTGGTGCAGTCACATGCTCAAGAAAATAATAAATACCATTTGGCTTTAATGACAATTCAATAGTATCTAATACAGCTGAAATATTATTTACTGAACATAAAACATGTGTTGCGATGACTGCATCAAATGAAGAAGGTTCTAATTCTAAATTTAAGATACTTTCTTCGGAATTTTCTCCATTAATCCATAAAGTAGTCATATTGAAATGAATATTATTAACTCTTCTTGATTCTTGTAAATATCTACAATACAATCATAAAAATTAATTAGTTTAACGAAAAAGTATATTATATTATTCATGAAAATGTTTACTCACTGCTCAAAATATTGATTTGGTTCAATTCCTACCCATTCTGTGATTTGATTGTTATTCTCCCAGCATCGAAAATTGTTTCCTGGTCCAGGTCCTATTTCCAATACTCGACCTTTAACGTTCTGTATATACTTACATCGATATGAATCCATGGGACTGGCATCTTTTGATATTGCAGCCAAAATATGAGCGTATATTTTCAGATTAATTTCAGGAAATATCATCAAAACTGATAAATATCCGAACAAGACGAGAACTAATAACAAAATTAATGTAAATACAATGTTAATTAATTTTCTAGCATAGCTCTTCTTTGATGTTTTGCTTGATAGTAAAGCAATCACACCAACTATCGCTCCTATGGCGATAGGTATTATTACTTGACTCGACTGGCCACAATAAGAACCACATAGACCACATAGATAACACATACTTTAGACTAGATATTATCACGGAATACAAAATAGGATTATTTGTTATTTGTTATTTATTTGTTACCAATCATCGCTAGCAAAAAATACAGGGGTTTGAGTTGAGGGAGGGGGTATCAAACAGTTTTCGTTTTTCTTCATATTTTCGTTATTATAACTTACATTATTCTTACACTTGACACTGCTGTATCCATTTAAAAACATGCAGAAATTATAAATCCAGCTACTCGAACATCACAGTATCATGTTGAAGAGTATCGCATTGCATCCAATTTTATTTAAGTTATTCTGATCGAGGAAGAAAGTGTAGAGCTTAAGGGCTCTCTGTTATGTTCTATAGCTTGTTCTTCTTGTTTAGTTTAATTGACATGATTTGCTCATTAATTTATTTATTCATTCATTCTGTTATTGTAGACTTTGTATATACAACTGTTGACTCACTCCAACCCGTCATCGATGATGATGCAACATGTCATTTTTATCACTTATAATTTCACGTTTAACAACATTTCTTGTTTCAACAGCGACGTAGGTTTTCTCTACATCTACAGTTGTCTGAATTCAATTTCCAGTTGGACAGTTGAGTGACGAGATTGTCCAACTGGAAATTGAATTCAGACAACTGTAGATGTAGAGAAAACCTACGTCGCTTGAAAGATGTAATATACACCGCAGCGAAGCGCAAATTAATTCAAGGCACGATTCTTGAAAATGGAACGACAATCAACAGCTTCTTTGATTACGGTTCCATCCTTACCAATGCAGAATGGCTAGCTCATTCAACCGCAGCACTAATCGCGAGAAATGAAAACATCCCAGATTATCTTCTGGGATGTTTAATCTTCTGGGATGTTTTCGTTTCTCTCCATTAGTGCTGCGGTTGAATGAGCTAGCCATTCTGCATTGGTAAGGATGGAACCGTAATCGAAGAAGCTGTTTGATTGTCGTTCCATTTTCAAGAATCGTGCCTTGAATTAATTATATCATTATTAACTTATTTACAGTATATGAAAGAAGAATCGCAATTTTCCTTTAAAGAAAGCTTTTCCTTTCTATATACGGGTATGTACTTCATCACGATAATAGTAATGCACTGATAATAGTCAGTAGTAGTAGCTATTTCTTCAGGGCGTGGTTGTGTTATGATTGATATTTTTGATAATATTGTGAACAAAAATAGCGTTTCTTTTGTTAATAATTGTACATAATGATTGCAAAACTTTTTCTTTTATTTAAGAAACAATAATAATATAACCAGTAGCAGCTAGTTAATAGCTATATTTCTAACCAGTAGTTTTTTTATTGTTATTAATACTATGATTATTATAAAATAATTCTGTAGTATCTTAATTAATTAATAGAATAAAAATAAATAAAATCAAGAAGCGATTATGATACAATAATTATTGTGAAAATTTCACTTTCAGTGATTTGGAATCAATGGTCTTTTGTGATTGTCTAGATTATTTCGGAATTCTTGCCACAGCCTAATAATAAAGAAATAATATAAATATAATATTAATTGTTAAAAATTGTTAATATAATATTTGTTAAAAATAATATCAATTGATTATATTTCTGTGTGAAAATATTTTGGTATACTTAGTTTACAATAAACCACAGTTTCACTCAGTAAGTTGTTACTTCACTACGATAGTACACGGTTGTAGTGCATAATAACATTATTTTTATGAAAGAATTTTTATTTTAATATAATATTTTAAATGACTATTATGAATGATAACATTAGATTTTTAATCTCATAATAACTATAATATAATATTTTGATCTTTTGTTCGGATGAAACGTTCAAATACTTTTTAAAGATTTCTTTCCCCAAAAAATGTCAAAATGATTATTATAATATAATGATGATTAGAATATAATTATAATATCGATCAATCCTAATAATATTTAATTATGTCGAGTGATGATAACAGCAATGTGTCAAAGTATCATGTAATAGTTGACGAAACCACTTCATATTAATTGTCTTTTATACTGAAATGTATCATAAATTATCCAAAACTGCTTCATCAACTAGCACATAATACTTGAATTGAAAGAAAAAACAACTAATATTTTATTTGTTACTATTATATAAATGATGATATTAATAATTTAGAAACTGATTTTTGTGTGGAAAATTTTCAACGTTTCAAACAATGAAGAGTTCAGGCATTATAAACTTCGAGATTGGTGTTATTTTGAAGTAAATTTTGACTCACCTTCCTAACTTCTGCCTCCAACGTGTCAGCATTTCTATACCCAACAAATCTTTCGATCACCTGACCTGAATAAGATATAAATATTCGTAGATATAAATATAAATATTAGATATATTGTTTATACAAACAAGCGATAAATGATAAATGGATTAAATATTAATCCATTTTTGAGGCATTTTCTTTGAAATATTATTATAAAATTAACTTGCCTTTATTGAATAATATTAGAGTAGGTAATGCTTCAACTTGATAAGTGCTAGCTAAACGAGGTGATTTATCTGTATCTACTTTTGCGACCTTAGCAATTGCGTCTAATCGACCTTGTCAAAAAAAAATGTAATTAAAACAAAAGTTGTTAGTCTGTATTGATATATTCATACAATAGCAGAAATTTAATGTCGCAATTAATAAAATAATATAATACCAGCAACATCTTCCAATACTGGTTGCATCATTACACATGGTCCGCACCATTGAGCATAAAAATCAACTAACACTGGAACTTCAATATTTTCTAGCATATCATCGAAATTTTTAAATTTTAAAGCTGAATCTCTATATTTATAATTGAGTGGAAGATTAATTGTGTTGGAAGGCTTAAGTATTGATGTAAGAAATAAGTGTTTGGTTGATAACCCAATCGTTTGTGGTAAAAGCGAGCATATTACTGCCAAAATTAATGTAAGTATCATGCTCTTCGATTTCAGTTTGTTTCACCAACTTAATTTCCGTGTACTCGTGTACTACCAAACGCAAGAAATAACAACTTATGGACTTTCTGCCTGTTGAAAAGAATATAGAATAGTAAGTATGTGTGTGCTGGTGCCGGTTTTACGAACGTACCGTGGCCGGGGGTATTTTTCGATGACACCCTCTGGACATTTTTTAGCACTCTTTTCTCAACGTTTTAATTTATTATTTGAAAGAAGACCCGAATTGTTTTGTAATTTTCTTTTAAAGAAAGCTTACCTTTTAAAAATATACAGAATAAAATATGTGAGGCGGAGTGATATTCGTAAATTGGAGAAAGAATTTCTTGAAAATTAATGAGAGAATAGTGCTCATTACATATATACAAAGCTATCATATACGTACTAACTATTTAACTTCATTGATAACAAAAAAAACATTCATTTATTCATTCATTCACAATAAACAAGCAGCAGCAGCAGATATAGAAGAATTGAATTGATATCCACCTGCAGTGTATTTTTATCAAAACTAATAGTATAATAAAATGTTTCACTCATGCTGCATGTTGAAATTAAAAGCTCACAAGTTCTCTTCGATACCTTGCCGGCTATTCGTTCAAGTTGGTGACAAAATTCCAATTAATTACACAAAAGGTATCATAAGCTATATTTGTTCATTGCTATAGCATTATCAATCAAATACTACTGCGCATTGTAAAATTCACAATTTCAGTGGAGATATTCATACAATATAACGCATTTTATTGAACGTCACTAAGTTAATAATATTTTCTTTTTAAAGACTCTAAACCACCTGTTATATTGCAAGATTCAGAATATCCTGAATGGGTTAAAGAAATTGGATTAAAGGTATTTTATATAGCTAAACATATCGCATATGATTTATTTAATATTTTTCATGGAAACCAACCGTAACATCGTATCATTAGATCATCAGATCATCAGTAGAGATTTGAATAATGATATTCAAATGTTTTGATACATTGATATTGAATCGCTCTCTCTTACAATACAAAATGACTTACTCTTAAAAATTAGCAGCTTTTACTTAATATATCAAATAATCTACAATATTTTTTTTTCGTTGCTTGTAATAAATAAATACCATGTACCATTTTTATCATATGAAAAAAATGTCAATAAAATATCCATAATAAATTTATATTATATGAAATCTGCTTTGCAACTGTCTCAGATAGCTGAATTTTATTCAAAATAAATTGTCACGTTCTGTTTTTGTCGTTATATGTGATGTTTTCCCCATACAATCTAATATCATCATAGAACTCTATAATAATAATGATAATAATAATAATAATAATAATAATAATAATAATAATAATAATAACAATAATAATAATAATAAT